>CAUYPK010132350.1:0-29891 GCA_963574355.1 Loris lydekkerianus
ATTTTTTTATTATAGATAAAAATATGCACCATAGATGTGGCCTGACCCATTACCCTCCCACGTATTTCTGTTTATTCTGCACATATACATGAACAAAACACACAAGTATATGTAGCCTTTATTTCAGAATGTCAAATATAAATAAAAGGTGTCAACAACATTTAGTTTAATATGATTGTTTTATAAATGGTTGTGAGCATACGCATTTCATTATTTGTGCCTTGTGTAGTTGTTTATGATCATTAATGCATTGAAATATTAAGTTGTTCATTATTTCCATTTTTATATACTGTACATAGATGTATCATATTACCTATGAGTTTTGTTTCTTTTTGTGTCTAGAGAGCATTGCTATTTTTTTTTTTTTTTTTTTTTGAGACAGGGTCTCACTTTATCGCCCTCAGTAGGGTGCTGTGGCATCACAGCTCACAGCAACCTCACTCTTGGGCTTACGTGATTCTCTTGCCTCAGCCTCCCAAGTAGCTGGGACTACAGGTGCTCACCACAACACCCAAATAGAGAGCATTGGTTTTGACTAGGAAAAGAACCACTACCTGTATCTATTCCCCTTAGTGTGTGTTTTGGGTTGGGAGGACAAGAAAGGAGGAAGAAAGCAATAACCCTAACTTAATCATTTGTGGCTGTGCAGAAAATCCCTGATCTTAAGGTTCTGTTTTTTCCTCCCCATCTCTACCTTCTCCAGACTGTGCACTTCTCTTAAGATAGGAACCCAGAAGAAGACTGATCGTTTCTTGCAGTTCTAAAAATCATGGCTCAGGTAAATTACTGTTTCTGTGTGACCTCTTCAGTTACTTTTTAATATGGTGTGTGTGTGCATGTATGTTTGTAGTTGTTATTCCTGAAGCTTCCTTCCTCCCCTCAGAAATGTGCTGCCCCAAATATCCCATCCAGGTGACAGTGTCTTCCTTAAGTGTATCCACACACTTTTTTTTTTTTTTTTTTTTTTAAGACAGTCTCACTTTGTCACCCTCGGTAGAGTGCAATGACATCATAGCTCACAGCAACCTTCAACTCTTGGGCTTAGGTGATTGTCTTCCCTCAGTCTTCCAAGTAGTTGGGACTACAGGTGCCCACCACAACCCCTGGCTATTTTTTGTTACAATTGTCACTGCTGTTTTAGCTGGCTGGGGCTGGGTTCGAACCCACCACGCTTGGTATATGGGGCCGGCGCCCTACCCACTGAGCCACAGGTGCCTCCCCCACACACTTATTTAACAATCTGTTCAGCATCTTTGACTATAAACACTGTAATAAAAGCATAATCCCCTGATGTTTTAAGGTAGAGAAGGATGGTAACACATACAAAAACAGTTTGAACTTCTCTTTAGGCGTAAGTTTCCCTATTAACAGGATAGGAATTATCTCAATATGTGACATAAGCTTTTATGAGCTTTGAAAATTAGTAACATGATTAGAGACTGCTGAACAGAGAAAGATCTTCCCCATGGATGCATGATTATGAATACCAATAATTGAATCATTTTGACATTCAGCATTATGTCCTCATCTTGAATATGTAAGTTTAGATTATGTTTTCCACCTTTCTACTGCTTAGAATGAGGGAAAGTTACATTTACAAATGATGAATAGCAACAAGAAAGATCATCATTCACCTTCATGAGTTGTTGAGAATTATAACTCTCAGAACTAAGAAATATCTATGACATTTTTATATAACCTAAAGTGGCTGAGTATGAGCATTAAGTTAAATACATGTTCATTATACGGAACTATTCTGTAGCTATAACTAAATTATTGGTGACAAGGAAAATGGTTATGATGTAATGTACTCTGAAATGAGGAATCTAAGGGTTCAATAAATTCTTTAATTTTATACAAATATTATTTTATAAGATTTTACAGAAAATTTTCTCCAATTATTTTTCTTATTCCTTCATTAGAGAAGAGAAACATACTTGTTGAGAAAGTATTATAGACAACATGCATACTGTACTGTACGGGATCCTTGGATATGCTATTTCTTTTAGTTGGGGTATTGCATTTACTTTATTGTAGACTTATCTATATAATGAAATATTCTATATGCAGAAAATATGTACAACAATAGGAGTAATCAGGAGCATGTTGATAGTTCCCAGACTGTTTGATATGTTGCTTCCTTTGTGGACTATTTCCCATCATGTCCTGCTCCATTGAAAAAATGTTTTCTTTCCATAATTAATATTGTGTTTGTTGTTTCAGAGATCAGTGATATTCAGGGATGTTGCCATTGACTTCTCCCAGGAAGAGTGGGAATGCCTTGACTCAGCTCAAAGGGATTTATATAGAGATGTCATGTTGGAGAACTATAACAACCTGGTGTCCCTAGGTAAAGTTATCTGCTCTTCATATTCCAGGATCTACCTTTGGCATGGCTGCTTTCTCTCCTGTTATTTCAAGGTTGCTTTATAAGTAATTAAATGAATTTCTTCTTCTCAAAGGAATGGTGTGAAATTCCTGGAAGTAGATAATAGTTTCATAGGATACCTTTATTTTCTCTATCCTTCAGAAAGCCTTAACTCTGCCTTAGGATACCGGTCTTCCTGCTATTTTTCTTAATGATCAGGGGATGAGATTTGAATTCTGGGACACTTAGACTATTGTCAGAGAAGACAGGGTAACTAATGTTGCACTTTAGATCTGCTAAAGGAGCATGAAATAATTTATAGGCCCTGTCACAATTTTTAAAAGTAGAAGGAGAAATGTATTCTTTTTTTTTTTTTTTTTTTCCTGAGAAGAAGGGCTCTATCATTTGTCTAGTGAATACAGTGGATCAGTACATTTCACTAATAACTCAAATGAAAGACAATCCATTACTTACACTAAACACTCTCTTATATATGCTTGATTATTACATATTGAGACTTTTACACGAAATGAATATGCTAGAATCGTGTTTTATTTGAAAATAACCAAGAATGTACCTGTGATTGTCTAAGAAATTATTGGGGTTTTTTCCTGTAGTATTTAACAAAGGATGGAATCTGTATCAGTTAAAACTTTAATGAGTTATTTTTCTAGTAGATTATCACTTTATTCCTTGTATGCCTCACATCATTGGAAGGTAACTGTCTCTGTACTCTTTTTTTTTTTTTTTTTTTTCTGAAAGCTTTAGGAAGTTGTTGTTTGACGTGCTCCCCTGCAGACCCAAGCTGTATGGGGAAAAGGACTATGACTTGAGAAGGAAAGCAAGAGCTTTCAACATGGTCTCCTGAAGGAATCCACTTAATCCCTGCTTCTTTCTTTCCCTGTTGGTCTTTTATTGTAAATTTTTCCCACTTTCAGAGGAGGAAATGGCTTTTCCTTTTCCCCAGTGACAATGCTTTTATGTAAACTCAGGATTCAATTCCTTTCCAGGTTGTTTTGTTTTCTTAAATTTAGACTTATATCATTGTCTCCATTCTCTAAAATATGTTCAAAATGTGTTATCGAGGGTCTATTCTCTGCCAGTAATGGTAGTAAGTAAACATTGGGGAAATAATGCTCTTTTAGATAATGTTCCTGATGTACCAAAGTATAAATTCTATGGGATAAATACAAAATAAGGAAACAAAAACATATGGATGTTTGTGTGCATTTGTGTACTTATGTACACATTTAATAAATATAATAGTCCATGATAACCATTATGAATAAAGACAAAGAAGGGTAGGCAAAGAATTAGGAGTTGGAGTGGGCTGTTTTAGATGGGTAGATTATAGAAAAAGCCTGTCTGAAAAGGTAATAGTTGAACAAAGATTTGACTCAAGCAAGGACACAAGTCAGGCCAATGTCTAGGGTAAGTATGGAGTACTAACTACATGTAATAGGCTTTGGGTGGTCATTAACTTTGTAGGAGGAACAAACATTATGTTTAAAGAAAAGTGAATCATAGACTAATAAGACAGAGACTAGCAAAAAAGGACTTGTAATTTTATTCTCTAAGGTGGTACCCTCTCACTCCTATCTGAAGCAAATGATTTTTCTCCAGAGGAAGGTAGGAGGCCTTTAGAATTCTCAGAAATTAAGATCAACAAAAGGTGAGCTCAAAAAGATCATCAAACCCACAAAAGAATATGTCACAGATGAGTGACAGATAATCTGAAGAAGCAACATATTACGTGGCAAAAATCTTCACATTTGGGATGATTGGATGTGTATGTAAACTATTGGTGAAATGTTTAAAGAATAAAGAAAGCACAAAAACAAGTAGATTTTCATAAAGGAAGAGATTTGAAAGAGAACCAAGTAGATTATTTCTATAGGTTCTATTCTTTTTGAAAATAATCATTAAAAGATTGATAAATTGGGGGCGGTGCCTGTGGCTCTGTGAGTTGGGTGCTGGCCCCATATACCAAGGGTGGCGGGTTCAAATCCAGCCCCTGTTGAACTGCAAAAATAAACAAAACAGCTGGGCATTGTGGCGGGTACCTGTAGTCCCAGCTATTCAGGAGGCTGAGTCTAGAGAATCACCTAAGCCCAGGAGTTGGAGGTTGCTGTTAGCTGTGATGCCACAGCACTCTACCAAGGGTGACAAAGTGAGACTCTGTCTCTAAACACCAACAAAACACGACTGATAAATTTGCATGAAAATTACTCTCTTTTGTCTGGGTTCCACCCTAAGAGCAGCATTCGCTGACACCTATAGAAATTGGCAGTGATCGACTGATAAAATCCAGCATCCTGGGCAGCACCTGTGGCTCAGTGTGTAGGGCGCCAGCCTCCTATACAGAGGGTGGCGGGTTCAAACCCAGCCCCAGCCGAACTGCAACAAAAAAATAGCCGGGCACTGTGGTGGGCACCTGTAGTTCCAGCTACTCGGGAGGCTGAGGCTAGAGAATCACCTAAGCCCAGGAGTTGGAGGTTGCTGTGAGCTGTGGTGCCACGGTACTCTATCGAGGGTGACAAAGTGAGACTCTGTCTCTAAAAAAGGAGGTTGATAAATTTGGCTACATGAAGTTTATTCACTTTTGTCCAGGTTCCACCCCAAGAGCAGCGTCCTCTGAAACCTGTGGGAACTAGCAGTGATTGCCTGAAGCAATGTAGTTAGAAGCAATGGTAAAGAAAGACAGAGACATAGAGTAGAATTAAAAGCAGGAGCCAGGGGTCCGTTGCTTGTCATGGGATTCTGGCAATGGCACTAAGTGTTTGCTCCACTCTGCTTTTATTGGAGTCTATTTGCCCAGAGGGTAAGCTGAGGGAGGGAACAAAGACATCAGCCGTTTCTTGGATTGATCATATCAACTTCTACTGTTATCATAATTAACATTAAGGGTGGCCTTCAGTAGTCTGATATCTGAGCCTTGATTGGGAGAGCCTCCTCCTACTTGAGGTCACACACACAGATTTCTTGGGAGGTGTTAAGCTCCCCTAGTTCTCTGTGAAATAAAATGCCATCAGCGTTAATCTCCTCTGAGAGATCAGTGGGAGGGAGGCATTTTGCTCCTCTTACCACCACAGAGGATTTTCCTCTGCTATAAGGGATATAAGCTCTTCTGTTCAAATCTCAGAGCTGGAGTTACTTCCTTGGTCTCTGCCCCACAGGCAAATGCAAATCTCCACAATGGGTATCTGCTTTCCCTGTTTAATGGGCAGGAAATGCCCTAGAGGATGTTATCTTTTTCTAGGACTTGTCCTAGGCTTTTCTATGGCCATTACTCTCCTCAGAGTGCTCACAGATGCAGCAGGGGGTTTGTAAGCCATATCCCCAACAGGCTAGAATTTCAGAACAGGCAAGAAGCTTGCTAGCAATGGCTAGCTTAAACGTAAACTAGCTGACTTTTCTTTGTTCCAACTCACTCAGCTTACTTTTTAGTTTTCCTCTTTTTCTGGGGGTGCTTTTCCTTTCCCAAGAATGGGGTCTCCAGTCCCCATTCTACCAGCAACTTTATTGAAAGACATCATAAAGACAGTAAAAGACAACCATGAATTGAGTGATGATACTTACAATGCACATAGGCAACAATGGAATTAGTGTTCCAGTATAAAACCCTACAGTTTGATGCGAAAAAGGTAAATAACAACATGGAAAAGTTTGGTAAAATTTATCTGACTAGGCAGTTTAAAGGAAAGGAAATGCAAATTAAAACCACAGTAATGAGATTATTTCACATGTTTGTCGACTGGTAAAATTTAAGAAGTTTAACAGTACTAACCATTCCCAACACTTGGAGGCAGAAGTGCTCTATACTTTGCCATGCACAATAGCTAAAATGGTAACAGCAGAAACTTTCATCATCTGATGAATGGATGAAAAAATATTGGATATTCTTACAATGAAAAATTATTCCTCAATGGCCCAGTGCCTGTAGCTCAAGTGGCTAAGGCGCCAGCCACATACACTAGAATTGTCAGGTTCGAATCCAACCCGGGCCCGCCAAACAACAATGACAATTATAACCAAAAAAATAGCCAGGCGTTGTGGCAGGTGCCTGTAGTCCCAGCTACTTGGGAGGCTGAGGCAAGAGAATCACTTAAGCCCAAGAGTTTGAAGTTGCTGTGAGCTGTGAAGCCACAGCACTCTATCCAGGGTGACAGTGTGAGACTGTCTCAAAAAAAAAGAAAGACAAAAGAATAACTATTCAGCAATTAAAAGAAATGAAGTTCAGATACATACTACAACATGAACGAACCTTGAAAGCATGGCAAGTGAAAGAAACCAGATGCAAAGGGCTATATATGGTATGACTGCGTATATCTGAAATGTCTTCAAAGTCGGTAACTGGTTAGCCAGCACCAGGGATGGGGCAGGGGTGGGGAGAGTGGAGAATAGGGAGTCGGGAAATGGTAGTGACTGTTAATAGGCACAATCAACATTTCTTTTGAGGTAATAAAATGTTAAAAATTAGATTGTGATGGTTGTTGCACAACTCTGGGAATGCACTGAATTGTGTGTTTTAAATGACTAAACTGCTAAGTGTGAACTTTATCTCATAGAGCTGCTGCTTTTGTTTTTAAGGGATCTGTATATACCTTACTGATGGCATGATCAATTGAAATAATTGCTTTGGAAAACAGTATGGAAATGGCTTCCAAATTTATATGCACTTCAGAAATAACTAAGGTCTTCTTAAAAATTCCAGAGACCAGGCCACACTTCAGGCCAGTTAAATAGTAATCTCTTACATGGGACATGAGTACCCATTATATTTCAAAAATTGCTAAGTTGTTCAAATATTTGATGACTGCTGCAATATAGAATTATCTGAGAATTTATTTTTTTGAATTTGGAGGTTCGTTCCATTTAGATTGTTATTACCAATTTATTTGGATTTATTTCTCCTTTATTTTGTGCTTGTTTCCTCTTTTCATGTTCTAGGCTATTTTTCTTAACCCTCTTAATTGGTATGGATGCAGTCTTGTTTTTTACAACTCTATTCTCTCCCTTGTTTGAATATAAAACTAAAAGTATATAAAAACATATAGTATTTGTGTAATTTAAAGGTTATCTTTAAATTTTTATCATGTGTGCCCAATTCTTTTTAATACAAATGAAGTTTTATAATTTCTATTGTAAAGATGTTTGGAAAATTATACGTATTTAATGAATATCAGATATATTGAGGGATATTAAAACATTTAATCCACATGCAATTTTTTATTTTCTTTCTGCTTTGCAGAAATCTTAGAATACACTTTATGCCCTATCCACATCTTAGGATTCTAAGACCAACAAGTTAAAAGACACAAACATTAAGGACAGTATCTAACGTGAAATAAATTGGCGACCACTGTGTCAGTGATTTAAAGTTCTATGGAGAGATGAGAAATTATCAGATAAATGGCTCAGCACCCATAGCTAAGTGGTTACGGCACCAGCCACATGCACCGGGGCTGATGGGTTCATACCCTACCTGGGCCTGCTAAACAACAATGACAACAGCAAAAAGAAAAATAGCCGGGCGTTGTGGCGGGCACCTGTAGTCCCAGCTACTTGGGAGGCTGAGGCGAGAGAATCGCTTAAACCCAAGAGTTTGAGGTTGCTGTGAGCTGTGACGCCATGGCACTCTACTGAGGGCAACATAAGACAACTCTGTCTCAAAAAAAAAAAAAGAAAGAAAGTAAGAAAAGAAAGCATCAGATACATACTCATTGTCACAGAATTCTTATCAGAAGTGTACCAGCAATGTATAACTGTGTTGTTCTTTTTACACTTTTAGTGGATATTATCACTTAAAAGTATCTTGTTGATTTGTAGATTTAAAAAACGGAATAACTTTTCTGCCATTACTGGTGAATTTAAATATTTTGAGGATATTTCTGCCTATTTTGATACTTTATTATTGTTTGAGTAACTTGACAGGTATGTACTTAAGTTAAAGGCAAAATTCACATCTATCTTCCCCCAAGATATTATAAAGGATATTATAACACAAAGGCATCAACTTTCATCAGTTTCTCCAATTTGTTGTTGTTGCCTGATATTTTAGTTTTGTTCTCTTTTTAATCTCCAAACTGGGTAGTATTTTCATTTCATAATGACAGTGTTTGTGGATTTATTCACGTGATCATCCTTTAATTTGCACACTATTCCTCTTCCATCATACGTTCCTTCTGGGATCATGTTATTTATCATGAAATACATTGGGAAGGCTTATTGTTAGTAAGTTCTCTTAAGTTTTTACTTTTGTTGTTGCAAAGTAAACTTGTTTCAGTGTCATTCTTGCCTGATGATTTTAACTGGATATAAATTCCATACTGACAATTATTTTTTCCTCAACACTCTGAAGATATTATTCCACTTTTTCTGGCTTTTATTGTTGCTCTTGAGAAGTCTGCTGTCTGTTTTATTATTGTTCCTTTTGTAAGTAACCTGTATTTTCTCTGGCCGTTTCTAAGATTTATCATTAAGATTTTAATGTACTTGATTGTGTTATTTTGTTTCTAGAAGTTTTAATATTCTTCCCAGATTTTGTTTTAAGCTGATCCCTTTCTCATTGTTTTTATCTTATATTTTCATTTATTTCCTGCACTTATATTTTGTATCATTCAATTCCAGTTTCTGGGGAACAAGTCTAACTTTGCTTTTCTTGCAAATATAGGAGCCCTTGTGTAATGATGAACTATGCATAGTCTATTTTTTCCCTTCTTTTCATTGAGAGTACAGGCCAAGACTGAGATATTCCTTGTTTCCCTTTGAGGTCAAATAGAGCTTTTTTCTTTCTCTGAATTGTAGGCTATGGCTAGTTAAAATTTTGTAAAGTGGTTTATTTTTAATCCCATCCTTTCATGGATCAAATATTTTCTGATTTTTTAAAGTCTTTGGAGTTTTCTTTATACACTTACTTTGATTTTTTTGTCTTAGAGATCACTCATCTCTATCGCTTTACAGTCACTCTCTGCCACCTTATTTTATTCATTTCACGAGGTCATAATTTCTCTGAATGTTCTTGATGCTTGTAGACATGCAATGGTGTCTGCACAGTGAGGGATTAGGTATTTATTTCATTCTTCACAGTCTGACTTTTCTTGTGCTGGTCCTCTTCAGAGGGCCTTCCAGTGATTCTAAGCAGGCTAACTGTGTGTTCCCTGAGCCTGTAACCACTGCAGCCATCTCAACACTAGAATGTATGCTAAGGCTAGGCTTACTACTACGAGTCTTCTATGATCTCCAAGGTTGTCATTTCTCTCTAGCCTTGGTGGACCTGGGGAAGACCCAAGGAGGATACTGGGGCTGTTATGAGAAATCTGGACAGTGACCCAAGCCCAGAAAACTGTCCTGGTGGCTCTAATTGGTGTGCCTCCCAGCATGTCCCTGCACAGGTGGGTAGTTCTGTAACTGCAGCAGGAGGGGACAGAGCTGAGGCTGGGACCCCTTGGGATCTATTGTGTGGTGGCAGCTTGTGAGTCCATCTCAGCTCAGATGGGTGTGTGTCCAACATGTCTATACTGATGGATATTTCCCCAACTGCAACAGAAGGAGCCAGATGGGTGTGTGTCCAACATGTCTCAATACAGATGGGTATTTCCCTAACTCAACAGAAGAGGCCCAGAGCTAAGACTCTGGCATCTCAAGATCTGTTAGGGGATGGAGGATGGCAAGCCCATCAGAGGCTCCAGCTCCTGGGCTGTAAGATATAGATGGGCACATCTCCCTCTGCATCATTGTATGAGTAGTTCTGAGCTGGAACCCCAGCTGAGGCTAGACCCAAGCCACAGGGAAACTTTCAGATTCACTGCCACCACTGCTGTCAGCAGGCGTAAGAGGTCCTCCACCAGGCGGCGCCTGTGGCTCAAGGACTAGGTCACTGGTCCCATATACCCAGGGTGACGGGTTTAAGCCCAGCCCCTGGCCAAAACTGCAAAAAAAAAAAAAAGTCCTCCACCTAGGCACTAGTGTGCATAATTCCCCCTGGACCTTTTGGCAGATGGTTTGGATCACAGGTTCAAGACCAAATGGGGCCATTTCCAGGATTGGATCTAGTGCTGGTCTGCACTCTGAGAATAACCCTTCTAGCTCTTCAGCTCTACTGAGTTTTATGACCTACCTGAATGCTTAGACTTCTGCAAAGACACTTCCTAATCATTTCTAGTGTTTCTAAATGTCTAATTTATTCATTTTTTATTTTTATGTAGATTATTTTGTTTTACTTTTTTCCCCTCCTTTCTCCTTCTTGACTTGAAATTTTAATTCTCTCATTTTTAATTTCTTGTTTTCTAATTCATTTAAGACTGAGTTTCTCTGGGTACAACTTTAATTGAATATTATGGGATTTCACACAAAGTTGTTTTTACTATTTAAATGGTTTATAAATTTTATTTTTATTTCTATTAACAAATGTGCAAAAATACCTTAGTTAATTGTAGGATTTTATATTGTGTTTTTATAATTTTTAGTTTTATGCTAATAATAATAATTGATACCACTTTTGTCTGTCACCTATATAATGATAGTCTAATCTTTTTTGTTTTTTTTTTTGAGACAAGAGTCTCTATGTCACCCTTGGTAGAGTGCTGTGGTATCACAGCTCACAGCAACCTCAAACTTTTAGGCTTACGCAATTCTCTTGCCTCAGCTTCCCAAGTAGCTGGGACTATAGTGCCCACCACAACGCCAGGCTATTTTTTAATTTTAGTTATGTTTGTTGTTTAGCAGGCTGGGGTCAGATTCTAACCCACTATTTTTTTTTTATTGTAGTTGTCATTGCTGTTTAGCAGGCTGGAGTCGTGTTCTAACCTGTGAGCCCTGGTGTATGTGGCCAGCACCCTAACCACTTATCTATGGGCGCCAAGCCCAAAGTCTCACTTTGTCACCCTCGGTAGAGTGTGGTGGTGTCATAGCTCATGGCAACCTCAAACTCTGGGCTTAAGCGATTCTCTTGCCTCAGCCTTCTGAGTAGCTGGGACTACAGGTGTCTGCTGCAACACTCAGCTATTTTTTTTGTTGTAGCTGTTGTTGTTTGGCAGGCCCTGGCCAGGTTCGAACCCACCAGCTTCACTGTATGTGGCTGGCATCCTAGCCACTGAGCTACAGGTACCCACCTAATAGTCTGATCTTTAGCTTTTCTTTGTGTACATTGTTCTTTGCTGTGACTGGATTTATTCATTTCTTTGATTTAGGTTTGCTTATTTATTTAAGAGCAAGTTGTTTGTTTAGGGGCTCACACCTATAATCCCAGCATTCTGGGAGCCTGAGGTGGGTGGATGCCCGAGCTCATAAGTTTGAGAGCAGCCTGAGCTAGAGTGAGACCTCGTCTTTAAAAAAAAAAAAAAGCAGCCAGGCGTTGTGGTGGATGCCTGTAGTCCCAGTTACTTGGGAGACTGAGGCAAGAGAATTGCTGGAGCCCAAGAGTCAGAGGTTGCTGCGAGCTGTCATGCTATGGCACTCTACCAGGGGCAACACAGTGAGACTGTCTCAAAAAAAAAAAAGAAAAAAAGAAAAAAGTAGACCAGGTTGTTGGGTACATAGTAGGCTTCACCTGTTATAATTCCTGTTGCCTCTTAGGTGATTGTTCTGTCACTGAGAAAATTGAAAGAAAATCAGAAGAGAATTTCTTCAAGTTTACAAATTCCTGCTTTCTCATCTACCTCCCTTCATCTGTACTCATGTTACCTCTTCACCTATTATGAGACATAAGCTGTGCCTCTCTAGTGCCCTTCCCTCACATTTTTACTAAATTCCATTCTTTCTCATTCAGGACACACTATTGGAACAATTACCCTCCTCTCCTATCCCATCAACTTGCCTATATCTACTATAATTTCATCCGTACACAAACATGTTGTAATTTCTCCCATCTTAAAAGGAAAAATAACACAAACAAATCTCCTGACACATTTTTGTCTTGATACAGCCCCTTTCTTTGCTACTGTTTACAAGAAAACACAGAGAAGTTTTCAGACTCCCTGTTTCCAGCTCTTGTCCCATTCTCTTGAATCCAGTTCAGTCAGAACTTGCTCCGTTATCCTGCCATTTCTATTCTCATGAAGATTATCACCAATTTCCATATTGTTAAAGCTTTTGTTAAATTAGAAGGCACCATTTTGCCTCAGCTTTCAGCATTTGACACGATCAAACATTCCTTTTTAAAACACTTCTCTCTTCACTTCCAGGGTTCCCTACTGTCCTCTAATTTCTCTCCTTTCTCATTGGCTGGGGCTCCTTAGTCTTCATTGCTGTTTACTTCTCATCTGTGTGACCTCTGAGTGTTGAAGTGCCCAGGGCAAAATCCTCAAACTTAGCTTTGCTTCCTTTTCCCCCTCTTCTATATCCAAAGTCACTCCTTGGTTGATCTTACAAATCCAAAACCTTTATATGTCATCTACAGAAGATGCCACGAAAATGTATCATATTTTAAGAAAGAAAGCTGTATTAAATTTTGAATATTCAAATTACATTTGTCTTCTGCAATTAAAAGTGATGCTCAACATGACTTATATGCATCTTTTGTTATCAGTATATATTGAATATTACAATTTAAATACATTTTTTTCCACTCAAATTTGTATCTCTAGTTGCAGTATCTGCTCAGGGCCACACATTTGTATGTGTACATGACTGTTGTACATCTTTACTGTCTTACTGTACATCTTTGAATTACCAATAATTCAAAGCCAAAGTCTTGATACTCTCCCAAACCTCCTGTCACAGTGACAAATTCTCACTAAGTAGCACTTCCATTGTTCCTAACACATGGAGGCAAAGCCTGTACAGTCTTCCTTTTGCTCTTTTTCATACTGTATGTCCACTCCATCATCATATCCTCCTTAGTATAACTCCAATATATCCGTTATCCAAAGACATCTCTGTTCCCCCACCCCTGCCTCCAAGGTCATGTGGTCCAAGCCAGGTGGATGGTTGCGATAACCTTCTAACTTCTCTTCACAAAGCTTTTGTACTTTCCCACTAATTTTTATTTACTATATTTATTTTTGGGTCCCCATCTCAGAGTAAAGTCAAATTTCTTAAAATGGCCAAGACTATGATATTCTTTGTATTTTCCTTTGAGGTTCGATGGATTTTTTTCTCTTTCCTCTGAACGTTAGGCTTTGAATAGTTCCAGTTTTGTTAAGAGGTTTATTTCTAAGCCATTCAAGACCTTGTCTCTTAGATTTTTTTTTTGTTTTTGTAGAGACATAGTCTCACTTATTGCCCTCTGTAAAGTCCTGTTGCATCACAGCTCACAGCCACCTCCAACTCCTGGGCTTAGGCGATTCTCTTGCCTCATCTTCCCACTCTTAGATTTTTTAATACCTTTCAGATACAACCTTAAGCAGTTGAAGCCAGCAGATATCCCAGGGATAGCTCAAATTTCAGAGCATGTTCACTCTTAGTTTCTGGTCTTTATTTCACTATGCCCCCTCTAGACCTTTTTTTTTTTTTTTATATAGCTTGTCTATACTTTTCAAAGGCTTTTTGTCATATTTAACCCAATATCTATTGGTGTTCTGGAAATCTGGTAACACCATTCACACTAGTGTATCACCCACTCTCACTATCATAATTCTTTTACCCTCCTGGATTCCCTCATTCTTTTTTTTTAGAGACATAGTCTCGCTTTGTCACCCTCAGTGGAATGCCATGGTGTCACAGCTCACAACAACCTCCAACTCCTGGGCTTAGGCAACTCTCTTGCCTCAGCCTCCCAAGTAGCTGGGACTACAGGTACCCACCACAACACCTGGCTATTTTTTTTGTTGTAGTTTGGCTGGGGCTGGGTTTGAACCCACCACCCTCGGCATATGGGGCCAGCATCCTACCAACTGAGCCAAAGGTGCCGCCCCCAGAGTTCACTCATTCTTATTTTCTTGACAGCTCCTTGACCTATGTAAAGTACTGACTTATTTTTTCATCCCTAAAACTTTGCCTTTTCAGAAATGTCATGTAAATGGTATTAAAATATGTAGCCTTTAGGATCTGTGTTTTTTTTTCCTTAGCAAAATAGGTTGAAGATTTATCAATATTGTTGCACAAATCAATAGTTGGTTTCTATTATTGCTGAGTAGTGTTCAGGTGTCTGGAAATAACAAAGATTGTGGACTCATTTACTTTTTGAGAGACTCGTTCCCATTTGGGACAATTATGGATAAAGCTAGTATAATTTTTGGTGTACAGATGTTTGTGTGAACATGAGTGTAAATACCTACTAATATGACTACTGGATCAAATGCTAAGTTTATGCTTAATTTATAAGAAAATACCAAACTCTGTTTTTTTTCCTTTCTTTTTGGTTGCAGTTTGGCAGGGGCTGGGTTTGAACCTACCACCTTTGCTATATGGGACCAGCACCCTGCTCACTGAGCCACAGGTGCCGCCTTTTCCTTCCTTTCCTTTCCTTTCCTTTCCTTTCCTTTCCTTTCGTTTCCTTTCCTTTCCTCTCCTCTCCTCTCCTCTCCTCTCCTCTCCTCTCCTCTTCCCCTTCCCCTTCCCCTTCCCCTTCTTCCCCTTCCCCTTCTCCTTCCCTTTTCCCTTTCCCCTTCCCTTCCCCCTCCCCCTCCCCTCCCCTCCCCTCCCCTCCCCTTCCCTTTCTTTTCTTGGCAGAGTCTCACTCTATCACCCAGGCTAAAGTTCCATGGCATGAAAGTACCAAACTTTTTTTGTTGTTCTACTGTTTTGCATTTTCAACACCATTGTATAAATAAGACTTTCTTGTGTTCTATTTCTTGATCTGTCTAAGTAAAACTTTTGTTTATTTATTTATTTTTTTTTTTTTGAGAGACAGAGTCTCACTTTATTGCCCACAGTAGAGTGCTGTAGCATCACAGTTCACAACAGCCTCCAGCTCTTGGGCTTAAGCGATTCTCTTGCCTCAGCCCCCTGAGTAGCTGGAACTACAGGCACCTGCCACAGCGTTCAGCTATTTTTGTTGTTGTTGCAGTTTGGCCTGGGACAGGTTAAAATCCGCCACCCTCGGTATATAGGGCCAGTCCCCTACCCACTAAGCCACAGGTGCCACTCTAGTAAAACTTTTTTTTATAGAATTCCTAGAACTTTGCTACTGCAGATCCCTTTCCATATATTAAATAATTGCTTTTTTTCCTCTCCAGTATCCTCAACAATATAGAAATCTTCCATATGTTTTAGACCTGTGTTAATGCCTGGAAAATTACAAAAGATACTCTTCTGTGATATATACATAGAGTTGGTCTTATGTACATAAATAAGAAACTGTGATGTAAGGATAATAAGCAAAAGGAACTTAGTATTTTGTTTGAAAAAGAACTAGAGAAGGTAACCACGGCTAGTACCTGGGAAATAGTATTTAAGAGATGAGGCATTTGGAGCACTATCTGTATATATGATTGCAGATTTAGTGTAAATGTTCTTTTGTTTACATCATTAAATAAGTGATGGGGAAGCCACAGATTAATGGTGTTCAGGCATCTACCTCCCAAGTGGGAGGAAGATTTGATTACAAAAGAACAGCACAAAAATGTTTAAGAGTGGTAGACCCGTAGTGATGTTGGATAGATTGCTTGATTCCTTTACTGGTCTGTTTATCTGTTCTGTTTTTCAGTTAACTTCTCTTTTGCCTTTATTACCCTCATTTTTACTTAGTTCTGTGTATGTGGTCTGACAGTTAAATTCATGTACTCTTCCTAGGAAAAGCACTAGATACCTCGTTGTTGAATATCACTATGTCACCTTTGAAGTACTTCTCTTGGGAAGCTGTCATCATACGAGGTCTGACAATTAAGTTCGAAAACTTGCCAGTGTGGGCTTACGTTGGCAGCACTGTACAAACACCTCGTTAAGGTTTCATCATCTTGGTATACAAGTGTCTTAAGGCTGTGTTCATGTCCAAGTGGCATTATCTTGCTGAGTGACATCTATTATTGTTGCCATATGACGAAAGCTCTTATGGTCATTCTAGAAAGAATTTCAAAATTGGTTTGCCTCCGGTACCTCAGCGGCTAGGGTGCCAGCCACATACACCAGGGCTGGTGGGTTTGAACACAGCCCAGACCTGCCAAAACAACAATGACAACTACAACAACAAGAAAAAATAGCAAGGCGTTGTGGTGGGTGCCTGTAGTCCAAGCTACTTGGGAAGCTGAGGCAAGGGAATTGCTTAAGCCCAAGAGTTTGAGGTTCTGTGAGCTGTGTGGCATTCTACCGAGGGTGACATAGTGAGATTCTGTCTCAAAAAAAAAAAAAAAAAGCATAGACTTTGAAGCATAGACTAGGTGCATAGCTTCCCAAGGGTAGTACTTTGAAGGTAATTATAGTGACATTCAGCAGTGAGGGATGTAGTACTTTTTCTGGGGTGAGTTTGTGAACATAATTGTCCAATATCATATTGTGAAGGAATTTTAGAATAAAATTTGAGGCATTGAATGATATTATACATGTCCAATAAAGATTTGAGTTTGTTATGGCAATCAGTCTTAAGTCACCTTAATTTAAATTTTTGTACTTGAGATGATTCAAAGATGATTCAGCTTTCTGTCTCTTTTCTGCTTTTTCTGGTCTGCTCTTTCTCCCTTACTCGTCATTGTAGCCCACAGGGTTTCCAGCCCAAAGTATTGAGACTTTATGATAGGCCCTGTTCTACCATTACTATTGCCAACCCAATGAAATAGTCCAAAACACTGCTTAGTTTTTTCTCTTCTTAATTGCCTTTTTTAGAATCATAAGATTTCCTTAAGTACAAAAGTAGGCTCATACGTTGCACTTATCTTTTGGATTTTTAATGTTTTTCAAATTTGACCCCTCCAACTCTTTATTTCTATATTAACTTCCCTATGCCTTCAGTCAGGTACCTTTTATAATTTGTTCAACTTGTGTACTTGCTATCATCAGGAATTTTTGTCTAAATTACCAGAAATGTATGTTCATGATATAGTAACTGATAACTAAATTGAGACCTGAAGAGTGAGAAAGAGCAAATTTTCATAATCTTATACAGAGCTTTCCAAAAAAATGAAGTAGGCCTTTGACTAATTGTATATTTAAAAGGGCCTTGTAACTTTTGAATTGAAAGCAAGCTAGTTTGGTAAATAATGAGCAAGGCTGAGGAAAGTTCATGGAGGAAATCAGATACATATCCAGGGACCATACAGTAGGAGCAACAGGGGATTCAAAATCATGGGAAAATGTGAGTTTTATTGTTTCATTTGGAAGGTGTTAAACAGTTTTAAGCAGGTATGGGAAATCATGTTCAGAATATGAATGCGAATCAGTTAGTTGAAAGTATTAAAAATGGAGCTGCTCATGCTCTTTTGCTGATTCATTCTTTCTGTTTCTGATATAGGATATTGACACAATTAAGAATCTCCCCTGATGGTTTTGATTCCCACCAAAGATTACAAAAATCTTTGTCAGTGATTCTGAATATCTTCCCTTCTCAGGTGAATTTTCATTATCTTATGATCTCTCAAGTTCCCTTATTATATGTTATTAGATGAGATTTTTAAACATTAGGTAAGAACATTACTGCACCATGGTCGGTTTTGACTAGGTGTTGGGGTGTCTCTGAGAGACAGAGATGGAGTAATGTAGAAAAGAATAGAATAATGTAAAATAGAATGGAAATGAGTAGGTATTGTTTTAAGAAACTATGTACTAGGTTGTGATGTGAAAGGTCTTTATGGATCATATTAAACAATATTTCAAACATTTATGTATGCCTGTTACTTCTTATAGGTAATATTTTCCTATTTTTGGTCCCTGGAATAGAAGTTCTGTTTCTCCTCAGTTTCTTGATGTTCTCTTATTTTTCAGACTTGCCTTTAAGGTATGCAAATAAGGACTTATCTCCAAAAAAGGACATTTATGAATCAAAATTATCCCAATGGGAAATGAGTGACAGACTTGAAAACTGTGATCTTAAAAAGTCCAATTTCAGAGACTATTTGGAAGTCAAAGGCAAGGTGGAGAAGCAAAAAGAAGATCACAAGGAACATTTAAGGCAAGGGATGATCACGTATAACAAAATGTCCATTTTCAATCGGCATTCTTACTTATCTCAAAGTCCAAGATGTCATTCTACTGAGAAACCCTATAAATGTGAGGAATGTGGGAAAGCCTTCAGACGAGCATCACACCTGAGTCAACATCAGAGTATTCATACTGGTGAAAAACCCTATGAATGTAAGCAATGTGGGAAGGCCTTTAGTCGTGATTCACAACTCAGTCTTCATCAGAGACTTCATACTGGAGAGAAACCCTATGCGTGCAAGGAATGTGGGAGGGCTTTTATTCAAAGCTCACAACTTATTTTACATCATAGAATTCATACTGGTGAGAAACCATATAAATGTGAAGAATGTGGGAAAGCCTTTATTCGTAGCTCACAACTCACTCGGCATCAAAAAGTCCATACGGGTGAGAAACCTTACGAATGCAAAGAATGTGGGAAGGCCTTTACGCAGAATTCACAGCTTACTCTGCACCAGAGACTTCATACCGGTGAGAAGCTCTATGAATGTAAAGAATGTAGAAAGGTCTTTACGCAGCATTCACAACTTGTCCTCCATAGGAGAATTCATACTGGTGAGAAACCCTATGAATGTAAAGAATGTGGAAAAGCTTTTATTTGTGGTTCACAGCTTTCTCAACATCAGAAAATTCATAATGGGGAAAAACCATTTGAATGTAAAGAATGTGGAAAAGCCTTTATACGGGGCTCACTGCTTATGCAACATCAGAGGATCCACACTGGTGAAAAACCCTACAAATGTGAAGAATGTGGGAAGGCCTTTATCCGTGGCTCACAACTAACTCAACACCAGAGAATTCATACCAATGAAAAGCCCTATGAATGTAAGGAATGTGGAAAGACCTTTAGTCATGGCTCACAACTTACTCAACATCAGCGAATACATACTGGTGAGAAACCTTATCAGTGTAAGGAATGTGGAAAGGCCTTTAATCGTGGCTCACTCCTTACTCGGCATCAAAGGATTCATACGGGTGAGAAACCATATGAATGTAAAGAATGTGGAAAAACCTTCAGTCGTGGCTCAGAACTTACTCAACATGAAAGAATTCACACTGGGGAGAAACCCTTTGAATGTAAGGAATGTGGTAAATCTTTTATTCGTGGGTCACAGCTTACTCAACATCAAAGAATTCATACTGGTGAGAAGCCTTATGAATGTAAGGAATGTAGAATGGCCTTTACTCAGAGTTCACATCTTTCTCAACATCAGAGACTTCATACTGGTGAGAAACCTTATGTGTGTAATGAGTGTGGGAAAGGCTTTGCTCGTGGTTTACTACTTATACAACATCAGAGAATTCATACTGGTGAGAAACCGTATCAGTGTAAGGAATGTGGGAAGGCCTTTATTCGTGGTTCACAACTGACTCAACATCAGCGAATTCACACTGGAGAAAAACCTTACGAATGCAAAGAATGTGGAAAGGCTTTTAGTCATGGCTCTCAACTTACTCTACACCAGAGAATCCATACTGGTGAGAAGCCCTATGAGTGCAAACACTGTAGAAAGGCCTTTACTCAGAGCTCACATCTTTCTCGACATCAGAGAATTCATACTGGTGAAAAACCCTATCAGTGTAAGGAATGTGGGAAGGCCTTTACTCGTGGTTCACAACTAACTCAACATCAGAGAATTCATATTAGTGAGAAAGCTTTTGAATATAGGGAATGTGGGATAGATTTTAATCATGGCTCACAAGTTTATATGTGAATTATCTGATTCTATGGGATTAGCATACAGAGCCTTCTGTGGTCATTTATCAGCAAAGAACTTTCACAAATGTGAATATGGGAGAACATTTGCCACATACTGGTCAGCATCAGAGCATCTGTATAGGAGAATGTGAATGTTAATGTAATCCATGTAGAAAAGCCTATTATTTGTAACCTATTAAACAAATTAGAGAATAATTCTGTAACTGTGCTGTATGTAGAAAGGCCTTTAACTACAGCAGTTGTCCTTTTCATCATTCTCTTATCTCTACCATTTTATTTCCTTTGAGATATATATATCAGTATCATGATAATTCACTTCTTTGGTTTAATCATTCATAAAATAGACTTAATACCTTCAACAGATTCATGGAAGTATTATGTAAGTTATTACATGTTAAATCTTTTAGAACAGTGCCTTGGACATATCATAGATATTAGCTATCAATTTCACTGGTGTTTAGAGAATTTGCATGAAAGGAGAGCACTTATGAGTGCAAAGAATAATGCTTAACTCAGATGATTTGAGTAGGGACAGATTTAAATCTCATCCCTTATGGTAAAAGAACACATTCATACCGTAAAGACATTTTGTGGATTGAATCAATGGATTATTGAGTACAGCCATTAGAGAATGTGGGAGAGGTGAAGTAATTTGTAACAAAGTCCAAGATCCAAAATTTAACAAATTTACTAGGAACTTTTAAAAAACCTGAATGTACTGCTTTTTAAATAAACAGAAAACAATGCTTCCCTTTGTGGACTATTTTGCAATTGAAAATGATGAGAATTTGTGTCAGTGTTGTTTTTGTTTTGTTTTGTTTTTCATCTAAGTAATATCTATATTCACTTCCTTAGTGACAAAATTCTGGGCTGAAAAACTATCTCAGCCCTCCTTACAGGTCAGTTAATATAAACTTGATATCTACTGCGTAGGACATTTAAAAAATCCATTTTTCCTATGTGCCTTTTTTCCATACCTAAAATGGTGACATACAGGCTGAAGTTCTGATACTCTCGTGGAGACTCTGAAGATGTATCCAGGTATTACAGACGTGAAACCATACTAGCTCTGGTCTTCTTGCCTCCTGTATTTCTTCATATAAAACTCAATGTTTGTTGATGCTATTATAGTCCTGTTATTTACAATAAAAATTATTAATAGACAATTTTGTACCTAGAATTGGGGTGCTGTGGGTAAATGCAACTTCAAATATGTCATTAATATAGGGCCATTGAGAATGAGGAGATACTCATATCAGGCTAGAAACCAGAAGATTCTTGTTTTCATTGGCAGGTCGTTGCTTTTCAATATTATAAGGCAGGCTTTATGCCAGTTGAGGCTGTAATGTTAAGGGAAATGAGTGATTTAGAATGTGTGTTTTGAGTACAGTATTTCTTGCTGCTTTCAGTAATGACCTATGAAAGAAATTCAGAGTAAAGTTAGGCCACTAGTAGCAACTCAAGGAGATTTACTTTGTAAGAGATGCCATCTCTGATGGTGGCAGCCCTCTACCCTTTATGAAGGTAATTACAGAATTTAAAACAACAATTGGAACAAGAAATGAGACCACTGCCAATACATATAAAGGCATTCTGCTAGCTGTCGTTTTTATATTTTTCCCTATCTGGGCCTCTTGGTCCAAAAGTGGTCATATTTATTTGGTGCTTACTATACTTCAACCAGTATCACAGGTGTTTGGGATATATCAGAGAACAATTCTAGCAGGAGGAGATAGGATAATACATATAGAGTATGTTTGAACATAAACATGACACAGAGAAAAGTAACTTACAAGGAGATGGCAGCTCAGGGCCCATAGCGCAGTGGTTAGGGTGTCAGCCACACACACCAGGGCTGGCAGGTTCAAACCCAGCCTGGGCTTCCTAAACAACAATGACAACTACAACAACAGCTAACTAGCCGGGTGTTGTGGCGGGTGCCTGTAGTCCCAGCTAATTGCGCAGCTGAGGCAAGAAAATCTGTTAAGCCCAAGAGTTTGAGGCTGATGTCAGCCATGATGCCACAGCACTACCGAGGGTGACATAGTGAGACTCCCTTAACAACAAAGGACATGATGGAATATCACAGCTTAGATTGCTTTATGAAACAATGATCAAAATAGACCATTTAGAAGGAAGGACTTGAGCCAAGATTTGAAAGGATGAGGTCAATGTTAAAGTAAGTCAATGTTAAAAGAGCTTTACTGGCAGAGGAAAAGGATAGGGAGACCGTGAAATGGGATCATGCAGGTAATATTTTAGGAATATCACAGAAGTTCTTGCAAAATTATGTCTTGTATCTCTCAGGAGACCAGAGAGATAATAGAGCCAGAGTATTCCAGGGCTGTAAACCATTGTGAGCCATTTGTATTTTATTGTCAGGGTAAAGGGCAGTCATTGGCAATTTTAAGCAGACATGCTGACATGTAGCTTTTATTAAAAAAACAGGTAAAAGTAGGAACTATGATAGTAATTCAAGTAAAAGATGATGTGGTTTAGAAATAGGTGGTAACAATGGGCAGAGTAAGAATTGGTTGTGTGTAAGTTACATGGTAAGTGTAATGAAACTAGATTTATTTAGGTTTGAGATGTCAGGTGAAAAAAAGAAGTCCTGGGTGACTACTCAATGGCTTTGGTCTTCAGTATCTGGAAATACAGTGTCTTCATCAACATAAAGATTGGAAAACTTCAGTTGGGGAAGATTGGGAGTTCAGTTGTGAACATGTTGAGCTTGCAATGTCTTGTAAGCCACATTTGAGCAGGCACTTTGATGTACTAGCATGCACTGACCTAAATATTAATATTACTTTGGTAGACATTGCCTATACTTCTTAAAAATGGTAAAGTGAGATAAGATTATGGCAGGGAAGTATGTGTACAGAACAAGAAAAACTGAACATTAAGAGTTCAAGGATAAATGAACAAAAGATCCAAAAGGAGCTATGGAGAACCAATGGTATGGGAGGAAAATGACGATAGTGTGAAATCTAACAAACTAAATAGAAGTGAATTGCAAGAGGTTCAGTGGTATCAGCTTTGGCAGATTACATAACTTGAAGCTTCAGAATTAGTCACTAAAGTGAACAATGTTGGTGACCTGGAGAGTAGCAGAGGTTGCTTTCTTAGTGGGTTTATTTTGGAATGATAAAAGATCGAAAAAAAGTGTGAAGTTAGGGCTGAGCAGAAACACCACTACATGTGGACACAGATTATCCCAGCCTGTGGATAATGAAAAACCTTCAGGGCAAGTCACATGCACAACCTCAAAGCAGCCCAATGGAGGGATGCTCCCTGGTATCCCCCCATTGGGCTGGATACTCAAACTGCCAACAAGGACAGGACCGGTGGGTCATGACCCCTTTTAACAATGAAAATACATTGCAGCATTAGGAAGATGGAGAACCACTGGGAGCCTACTCACCTCTCCTCAACTCCTAGAACACTTAGATTTCTGATCAGCCTTCTGGACAAAACACATCAGAGCCAAGAAAAAATGTGTAGCCATGGATGAAAGACATTAAGACAACATCAACAGTAATCACAGAAATAAGACACAAGCTCACTGCTAATGGAACATCCACAAACAAGGTTCACTCAGAAGAATCAAAAAGGGTCAGATTAACCACTATCCTGCACTCATAACAAATTAATGAGACCTAAGCCACGTTACACATGCAAGTAAGGGTAAAATTCAGGGCTTAACATAGGCCTCTAGATTGCTCTTCAAGACAATGACCCAAATCATATAAGCCATAAGATAAAAAAAAAAGACTCACAATGATAAAAATTGCAAAAGATACTCAAACCAACAACAAGGACAGGTGCACCAGAACAAAAATAAAGAGGCAAACAGGAACCACAACCCAAAAATCGAATTATCACTAAAGATTAAATAAAAATAGAAGAAATACTACACATTGTTTAGTAGACAACCAAAACAGGCCTCAGGCTCGGTGCCTGTGGCTCAAGTGGCTAAGGCGCTAGTCACATACACCTGAGCTGGTGCGTTAGAATCCTGCCTGGGCCCACCAAACAACAATGATGGCTACAACCTAAAAATAGCCAGGTGTTGTAGCAGGCGCCTGTAGTCCCCAGCTACAGGAGGGAGGTGGAGGCAGGAGAATTGCTTGAGCCCAGGAGTTGGAGGTTCCTGTGAGCTGTGATGCCACAGCATTCTACACAGGGCGACAGCTTGAAGCTCTGTCTGGAAAAAAAAAAAAAAAATAGGCCTCAGTCATGTACATCTTATAGTCTCTTTGACTCTTCACCACCAAATCTCCATTTCTCAGATTGGAGATGAAGACCAAGAAGAAAGAGTTCATGGGTTGGGGACAAGGTACAAAAAGCCAGATCTCTGTGAAAAATCAAACACTTGCCCTATCAGTAAGAAGTGTAAGGAAGAAAACAGTCATGAAGGGGATTCCCAAGAATGCTGTCCTGGAAGAACTGGGAGATGTAATCTATTGATAACATTGACATAGAAAGAGAAAAGTCAGCCTGTGAAGAAGTTTCCAAACAGTAAAAGATGGAAGACTTACACAGCTTGTAGCCCATGAAGAGAAATAACTACCCACTGACACAAGGATGTGAGAGAAGGAACAAGAGAAAAACAGGTGATGTAGCCAGAAAGGCCATATTTGACTGAAATACACTGACCTTATAATACGCTCTACTTCTCTATTATTGAACCATGAGGAGGATGTATATGAAACTCAGAAAAAAGGGGGAATGTAGATAGCCTCGCTATAATAGATGTCTGCATCCTTCATAACAAGCATGAGTTTCTCCTGAGGTTTGTCTTCAAATTTGATGTGGTGCTCTTACATTGAGTTTAGTGTCCCCTCCCGACAAAGAGGTTATTCCTACCCCTGCAGGTCCTGGTCAAAACCCCAGGTCACCCAGCCCTTGATAATCTCCAACAGGAACCACAAGGAAAAGGATTTCACATGGCCACGCAGGGCAAGCTGTTACCAGAGAGAAAGCTGAGTTGAAATAAGCTCCTATACAATGCGCGTGATAAATTTCTCCCTCTGAACACTGCACACACATGCACACATACAGCCACAGAGGGACTGACATACACATGGGCACACAAGCAGGTCCTCAGACCTGCTCTCTATTCTCTGGAAGGAAGTCCAACTGGTGCAGCCAGCTCCGTAAAAAAGAAAATAATTTTATGCTTTTTTTTTTTTTTGTAGAAGTTTTTATGTTTAAAATTCTGAAAACAGTAAAATTTGCTGAGTAGAACATTGTAACTATTTGTTACACTGATACATTCCCTTTTGAGTTTCATTCCCAAAAGTGAGAGAACCTCCATGTAGGCATGAGATTCAAACCTTTACACCACCTCTTTATTTAGGAAAGACAATTTAAGCAATACTCTACCATGCCAGAGGTTCAACTAAGCCACACACAAGGCTAAAGGACAGAATAAAATCAACATCCATTTCACTGTAACACTAAAATCCCAGTCATGAAAGGGAATTTTCTGGATTTTGGTTCCTAGGCTATCCGCTCTACCATCATGTCTAACTGCATACTTGACCTACACAGTACCTCCAGCACATAAAGATGTGCACTCTAATGACGCATTATTACCAGCTCCAGGAAAAAAACAAACACGGGGAGACACAGGTGACACGTGAGGCTGGGGTGTCCTGTCCCCTGCAGGGGACACCCCTTTGGAAGCAGAGCAGCCTGGTCACACAGGCCTAGTCGGACCCTCCAGGTCCCCACGACGTCTGGAGAAAATCACATCCACCCCCACCACGCAAATACAAGGCAGTGACGGAACCTGCGATGGGTCCCAGCGGTCTCAATGAAGCTTCGCCGTCGAAGCTCTCCCCATCCTGGGATCCCAGGCCCATCTCCAAGGGATTAAAAGTGCCTGCTGTAGCTGGACACCCACGCTTGGTCACAGAGGAATCGCTCTCCCCAACGCCTCAGGGACGCGGTCCCTAGGCAACCACGCTCGTGTCACTGTGAAGACAGGCTGGTGCCAGATGCGTCACACACGCATTCGCAGTGGCGAGGGCGGCTGGGACTTGCCCAAGGCACCTGCGGTTCCCAGAGTGGCCAAGGCAGGCCAGGGTCAGCTGAAAATCCACTGACACATGCATGTGTCCACTACCTCTTGGAGACTTGGCTGTACCCTATCTGGCCCTGTTCTCAAAGCCCAGGGGCTCTAGCTTGACCCCACCGCTGCTCAGCTAATGAGTCAGCCACCTGGCCTAGGGCAAGAGTCCGCACCGGGAAAATAGCATCCGGAAGGGTAGCGGGAGAGTCAGGTGTTTCAGAAGCAGGTCTGTGCTATTTCCAGACTGATAGTGGACACACACGGGCTTTCAAGGGGTCACTGAAGGCCCCAGGAAAGTGAAGGAAAAGCAGAACATTCCTGGCACTACAGACGCCCTGGGCTGAGGTTCCAGGCAAGTTCAGGGAGTCTTGTCAGAGGCAAAAGAGCTCTCTGACAAGTACAAGCAATAGCCACACCTGCCACAACTCAGATCACTCCCCCAACTGCACCCCCCCCCCAGTCCCTTCTTTCACACAGTGAAAACTGGCAGCCAAATAATTCTGCCCTAGCACCAATGCCCCATAGCCCTGCCCCCAGCAACACAAGCAGTATGTGCTTACTACCACCAAGGACAAGGAAAGCATACAGGACAGAAAGCAACACACTAGCACGTCTATTAGAAGGCAAAGGCCAGCCACCCAGGGCTCCGTCTCCTCCAATGGGAATCCTGCAGCCCTCTGATTTGGCATTGACACCCAGGCTTCCCCTTTTGGGGGTACAAGGCAGGCAAAGCCAGGTCCACGTGATAATCACGCGTCCCCTATCACTAACCCAGTGGGTCACTTTGCATATAGCTTCTTTTTTTGAAAGAACTGTACTACTTCAAGCAACATAAGCTGTCTTTACTGCTAAAAAAGTAGTACAAAGTAAAAAATCTTTGGATCCTAAAGTGTCCTCCAGCCAAATACAGTGTGAAAAAAGTATTCAGTTGGTATATATGAGCCCCTTTTTATGAAGAAAGGGAAAACCCAGCATAACCCAGAGAGCAGGGCAAAGAGCAATAGATAATCAAGGAACTGGCATTGCATGCCTGCCTATACTTGAGTTGTTATTGATCAGTAACTGTTCTACCCCTTTCCTCACCCCCTTTTTGAATCTGAATGCTTATTATAGATATCCTATGCCTGTCCCACTGTTTGATGTGTCAAAGGAAAATAGATTGACTTTAGTTCTCAAGATTTCAGACATAAAGGAACCATATTCAAGGAGCTATATCCAAGGGAATTGTATCTGAGGAACCTTATTCACACCTGCACTAGATTTAGTTAAGATCCTGGATTTCAAACTCATGCTGTCTTGGGATGAGACTTTGGGAGCCTGAAGGAAGTGGATGAGTGTATTTTCCATGTGGTAGGATGTCAGTTGTTGTACAGAGCACAAAATGTGGCAGATAGCCTTTTTCAAAGATAGGTCCAACAATATTTCCCATCCCATGTGGTCTTCTACAATATATTCCTACCACTTTTCTGTCAAAAATAAAATCATATTACCCATCCTTTTGCATTAGGCTGGCTTTAAATTCTATTAGGAACCAATAAAATGCAAAGGAGGTGATATTGCAATACTTACAAAGCTATGTCAGAAAAGGCCATGTAGCTCCACCTGATTCTCTTATGCTCACTTGAGATGTTCATCTTGGAATAAACCATGATTCTGTGAGAAACTCAAGACAACGTAGGTGCTTCTGTTGTCAGTTCCACCTTAGACTGGTATTCAAGTCATCTAACTCCAAACCTCAGACACAGGAGGGAAGGGACCATCTTGGAAGTGGACACTCCTAGCTAGCTGGATCATCCCAGCTGAGATTTCACACACCATGGAGCGCAGAAAAATCACTCCTGTATTCTGTCTGAATTTTTACCCATAAAATCTACTAGCATAATAAAATAGTTGTCTTATGGTGCTAAGTGTTGGGTGGATTGTTATATAGCAATAATCAGAACATATAAGTCTCAGAAAAATCCACTGGAAAGTTAACCAAAAAGTAATGAAAAAGAGAATTGATAGATTGGACGGGACACAAATTGATATAAAATTTCTCTGAATACACCTTGTTTTGTGGTTTTATATTTAAAATCATGAAAATGGGCTAGGCACAGTGTTTGATGCCTGTAATCCTAGCACTCTGGAAGGCCAAAGTGGGTGTATTGCCTGAGCTCAGCTGTTCAAAACCAACCTGAGCAAGAGCGAGACCCCATGTGTAGAAAAAAATAGAAAAACTAGCCAGGTGTAGTGATGCACGCCTGTAGTCCCAGCTACTTGGGAGGCTGAGGCAAGAGGATTGCTCAAGCTCAAAAGTTTGAGGTTGCTGTGAGCTATGACACCAGGGCATTCTACCCAGGGCGACAGAGGGAGACTATCTCATAAAAAAAAAAAAAGTAAATAAATAAAAACATGGAAATGTTATGTTTTAAAAGAAAAATAAACCAGAAGTTAAAATAGCAGTAAACATTGGAAATAAACAGAAACAAATGAATCTAACTATTAAGTTGATTAGAACTAAGCATTTTGACTCTACGTTCTTAATGAATGTAGGGACTGATAGTGATGCAAAGAAATCTTAAACTTCACTCAGCAGTTGTCTTTAGTTTAGTATATATTGCTGAAATATTTTATGCCTCTTATAGGACACATCAAATACATGATTGTATTGTTATGATCAAGATATTCAATGTAAAATATAAGAATAAAATGAAGTTAAAAACCATATTATTTTAAATCTGAAGTGGAATTATTAGTAGAAAGTGATTCTTGGCCAGGCCCAGTGGCTCATGCCTGTAATCCCAACACTTGGGAAGCTGAGGTAGGTAGATTGCCTGAGTTCACAGGTTCCAGACCAGCCTGAGCAAGAGCAAGATCCCATCTCTAAAATAGCCAGGCGTTGTGGTGGATGTCTGTAGTCCCAGATACTTGGGAGGCTGAGGCAAGAAAATCACTTGAGCCCGAGAGTTTGAGGTTTCTGTGAGCTATAACACCATGGCACTGTACTGGGAGCAACAAAGTGAGACTCTGTCTCAAGAGAAAAAAAAAGTGAGTCTTAAGTAAAAAAACTTTCAGTTGAAGACTTTGGAAGGCCAAGGTGGGTTCAGGAGTTCAAGACCAGACTGACCAAGAGCAAGACCCTGTCTCTAAAAATAGGAGTTGTGCCAGTTCCCTGTAGTCCCAGCTACTTGGAAAGAGGCAAGAGGATCACTTTACCCCAACAGTTTGAGGTTACTGTGAGCTATGATGCCACAGCACTCTACCCCGGGTGACACATACTTTTGCAAAAAAAAAAAAAAAAAAAAAAAATTACTACATGCAATTAAATCAAATAAACCCATTACTCCACTCTTTGGAAAGCTTACAGTTTTTCTTTTTCTTAAAAACTGATTAATTTTAATATAAGTACTTAATGTGCTTATTTAATCACTAATCACAAAACTTTTTTAAAATTTTTTTTTAATTGTTAAATCATAGCTGTGTACATTAGTGCAATCGCCTGTACCCATTCTAAGATGCACCATAGATGTGGCCCCACCCATTACCCTCCCTCCACCAAAACCTCCCCTTGTTTTTTTTTTTTTTTTTTTTGAGACAGTCTCACTATGTCGCCATCGGTAGAGTATGGTGATGTCAGAGCTCACAGCAACCTCAAACCTCAAACTCTTGGGCTTAAGTGATTCTTTTGCCTCTGCCTCCCAAGTAGCTGGGACTACAGGTGCCCACCACAATGC
>CAUYPK010132351.1:0-14254 GCA_963574355.1 Loris lydekkerianus
TTCCTCAATTATTGTAATTGTTTTGGGTATATATTTTTATTTTTGAAATTTACCAGTGGCTGCTGCATTTTCCACCTCGGCTTATACTCGAGTCACTAAGTTTTCCGAGTTTTTAGGGTAAAATTAAGGGGGTCGGCTTATACTCAGGTCGGCTTATACTCGAGTATATATGGTACTTACTGTCACATTTTTCTATTCTCAAAAGTTTAAATGTAAGATCTCATATAAGCCATAAAGTATAATATTCAGATTCATAGTCACATACAGAAAGAAAATGATAATTTAAATTATGTGATTTTAACGACTGGAACTGTGTCAGGAATCCAACCTAATAGATTCCCCAAGGTCCTTCCACAACTCCACTGAAATTATAACCAACAATCAGCCCTGCCAGCCAGCCGCCCCAGACTAAGCAGGCCTTCACCACCTGGGAGGGCTGCTGCATGTCATCTAACTCTTAGGGTGTTGTGATATTAAACAAGATTTATGTAAATCTTTATGTTACCAAGAACATTATTTTGCTGTTGGAAACTGCTTAGACTTATTTCTCTGAGATTTTTCAAAGATAGTTAATTTCTTTATGGCCTAATTTAGCAGCTGTTTGACAGTATTCTCAGCATACATATATTTGGTAAATTATAGAAAATATTTTTGAGACTTGGACATATTTCTGTATTGTGAGTTCATTCCTAGTGGCTGACTTCCACTGAATTAGTAGGGAAAAAAAAAACAAAAACATGAAAATAAGATGAGATTCTAATAGAAAGAAAAATGCTGTGAAAAGTAACACAGGACACAGGCACTCTACGTACAATCAAGTATGATTCAGCACATCTTACGTCCCTGTAAAAATGCAATTCTGATTAGCTGTCAATCACAGATGTGGTTATACTAAGGTTTATGTTGCTGATCTTTCTTGAACTCTAAACTGATATTAATGCCTAGGCATGAATTATTTACTAGACCATATTCCATCTTGTCTCTTAAGCAACATTCACCTCTGAGACAAAGCGGGTTTCTGATGCCTTCTGCAGACAGATTTTTTAACAAGGCAAGAGAACTGAACGTGTTCTCATCATGGTGTGGAGAGCCTCTGAAGCAGCACGGGAGAGACGGGGGAAGGCTGCTGCTCCCGCAGTCAGATGAGCGCCACCTGAGCCTAGAGCCACCCTGCTAGGAAATGGTTCAGATCTAGGGCTTAATGAACCACCGTCCCCAGAGAACATCAGGGGTATTAGAGACTAATTCCTGGGACTGGACTTTGGAAGAAAGACAGAGATAGAGAGATGGAACACGAACTTGAAGGATGAAGAAGTTAAGTATGCCCAGAAAAGGTGAAAACACAATTTGGTGAGTTGGTTTATGGAGGGGAACTTAAGGCCAGGTAAGTGGAAATATGGATTAAGTCCTTTGCAGAGACTGACTCATTTCATCTTCTCCGCAGCATTTTAAGTCAGGAGCTATCACCCCCTACGACAACTGGGAGTTTGGTTAGACAGCATGTCTTAAGCAACACAACTGATCAGACCTGGCATCCGCGGGAAGCCTTGCCCATGATGATACCAACACCCCTCACCGTTTTCAAGGTTGGGCAAAGGTACCGGCCTGGTGAGACTGAGGGAGAAGGGAGGTTGCAGCTCCAGGAGTCTGGCAGGGCTGGAATAGAGGCCGCCCATCAAGTCTGGGGCGGCCAGTGGACAGAGAGTGGCAGGAGGGATGACCATGAGCCGGATGATTAACATGAAGTCCCATTCCAGTTTAAAGAGCTGCCCACCTTTAATGCCATCCTCCTGTACTACCTACTGTGTTCATAAACAAGGTGAGAACTCGGCAGCGTAAGTGACGGTGTCAGTCAAGGGAAAGCAACCAGGTGGCAACAAAAAAAAAACAAAAACAAAAACCAAGCAGCACCTGGGGCAGGGGATTGAGGACGAATGATGAGATAAAACTGGGATAATAGGCCTGGTTAACTTCCTTCCTCTCAGCTCATTCAAGAGAATTAATATTACCAAGATGAGCTGAGTATCCCATTAACTCTATTTTCTATTAGAAAATTTGTCTCCCAGCAGTGAAAAGGAATCACCAGTGAGAAGTGTTTCTAGCCATTATTCTGCACACGTAGTTTATTTATTTACCCCGGATGACTCAGTCTTGGGGTAGACTCCAAATTAATAGGGCGTTCTAAGCAGAACCCTTCTAGCAAAGTCAAAAGTGTAAAGGAGACTTTGTACATTTTTCTCATTCCAAGTTTGACTAGGAATCAGCACTCCTGATTTCTCCCAGGTAGTTGCTCCCAGACCACATCTCCAGATTTCATTCTGTGGCTTTGTGCATCTCCAGCTGCGTGGAGAGGAACCTGGTCTTGCCGTGTGGAGGGGGTGGCATTCAGACCCCCACTTCCCTTCCTGCTGCCTGTTGCATGCCATACTTCTTCTTTGCTTTCCAAGATGGTACCCAATTGGAGCCTGACCTTCCTGAGCCTACAGTGATGAAATGTAGATTTTGCGGACACAAGGGCTTTGCAGGAATGGAGTGGGCAGAAGTCATTTCCTGAGTAAGGGCAGACCCAGTGTCTCTGCTCTCCTGCTGGCCTCTCCATCCCTGGGCTCCTTTCCTGTGACTGGTGAGATCCCCTGCCTGGGGGCCAACCTCCGGGGGAAGGGTATGAAGGAAGCAGCTCAGCTGGTCCTGGGCCTGCTTCCTGGCCACATGTGCTATCCAGGAGGTCCGGTCAAGTTTCCCAGAAGATGACTTGAGGGTATAGGGAGTTGGCTTAGTGGTACAATTAGTATTTCCTTATGGGGTCTCCTCCCTGTGGGTTCGCTGCTCTCTGTAGCTTCTCCAAGTTGTCATGAGCAGAAGAGGGTAGCATTAAGGAACTGGAGACCTGCCTGGCCATCAGCACGCCTGCTTCTCACTCCCTCAGTGAATGAGGGCATTTACTCACTTGCACAGGCAGACAAGGACAGTGACAAACTCAGGTATCTCCTTCCTGGGCACCCCTTCCAGGATTGAGAAATCTAAAACCCCTTCAGTAAATTCAGAAAACTAAAGAAAATCCTATGGATAGTGTCAGTCTGCTATGCTACTTCCTTTAATGTTGGGTAGCCCAGGAGATCACATGGTTTCGGGATTTGTTTTAATAGTAGACACATAATAAGCCTTTAATTTATCTTATTGAAATTGAAAAGAGGGAAGTGAAAAAACAAAATGCCAAAAACGTCCTTACAAATCTTCCAGAGAAAAATTGAAACTCTAGATTTTGGCAACTTTGCTTAAAAACAGAGTTTGAATTAACTATTCCTTCTTTTTCATAGAAAAATAGTGTAATTGAAAGGCTGATAGCTAATCAGAACTTTACCTTGCTCTCTCAGCCCATTTTAATCTCATGTATGATGTTCACATATTTCTTGCCTTTTCAGAGTTGCTTTTAATGTGTTGTAGAAGAATGTCTGATAAGGAAAGTTTAAATTCAGAATATGACACCAGAAAGGCCACTGTGAAACTGACCTGCTTTAACCTTGCCAAGAGTCCTCAGCCAGGACCCATTTGCGAGACTTCACTCAATAGTTTAATTCACTCCACTGAATTGCTTTTGATCATGTGTTATAACGGTTTTAATAGAATATGCTATGAGAAATGGTGGTGATTATGACAGTTTTAGTATCAGTAGGGGACTTATCTAAAAGGCATCCATATTTAGATGTCATAAATTCTTTGAATAACCTGAATGTGAAAATAATTTCCTTTCTCAATATGTTAGGTACAGGAGAAAATAAAACAGTGAGGGATGTAATAGGGTGTATGTTCCTATTTTTAAAGCTGATTTATTCCGACCATTTTTTTTTTTTTTTCATCACTAGACTGAGCTGACACTCCCCGTGTCTGCATGACTTAACTGGAGCAATTCTGCAAGGGGGAAATAGCTTTGTTTTTGACATACAGATGTTGTCACTTATTTTTAGTTACTGCAATAATGAGTAAAAAGAAGTATGAAACTGTAACTTATTTTTGAAAATTAATCATTAGTAATGTTACTTCTACAGATAATTTTATCAACAAAACGTTGTATAATTTAAAATGGTATCTACATATAGTGGCTCACACTTGTAATTTCAGCACTCTGGGAGGCTGACATGGGTGGACTACCTGAGCTCAGGAATTCAAGACCAGCCTGAGTAAGAGCAAGACCCCCTCTCTACTAAAATAGAAAAACTAAGGCAGGCAGTATGGCAGGTACTTGGAGTCCCAGCTACTTAGGAGGCTGAGGCGGGAGGATCACTTGAACCCAAGTTTGCTGTGAGCTATGACACTATGGCATGCAAACCCAGGACAACTGAATGAGACCCTGTCTTAAAACAAATGAATAAATAAATAAATAAATAAATAAATAAAGTGTTACAAGTAAAATAAATTAACATGAATCAACTTGAATCTCTTCTTAGTCCCAGAAGAAGTTACTATTGATAGGAGATGCTAATTCTCTTTCCAGAAGGATCTAGGTGTATCTGTACCTCAAAAAGGCTAGTGTGTCTATTGGCATATGTCATCTTTAAGTAGGAAAAATGCCTTTGAAAGTATCAAGGATATTATACTATTAAATTTTTTAGGAAGATAATTTCAATTGTTCATGCATCAATTTCAACAATTGGGAGGAAAACCAAGAGTTTACATGTTCATATGTGTTTAGTAAATTATCGCAGCACTGACAAAAAGGAAAGAATGAATCCATTTGGGTGAATGTCTATGCAAAAAGTCATAATTGTTGTCACAAAAAGGAAAGCAGAACTTAAAATTGCCATCACCAACACAATGTAAAGGCATATTGCGTCCCTCTGGGTGAAAGGCTCAGGTGTAACTTGAACTTCACCTTCAAAATAAATACTGTGTAACCTAAATATTTGTACCCTCATATTAATTACATTAATGAACTTAAAAAGAAAAAAAGAAATTCCCATTACCAGTGAGAGAAAAGAGAAGATTTTGGTTGCAGAGCAGTGCTAACATGAGGACATTGTCATAGAGTTTAAAACAAACAAACAAACAAAAAAAAACAGATGGAAACAGTTGAGCATTGATAATCTCTGCATATCTGCATATACTAAACTTCTACATAAGGTGATATGCCCCCTATACCAAAAGATAAATGTAAAACATAACAATAAGTGAGAGTTTATAAATTCTTCTAAATTTATTCCAGACCTTTGAGGTTGTTTAAAGCCCAGCATATGATCATCAGTATGACAATTAATCACATGTACCTGAATGTAAGTACCATATGGGTTTTCAGCATATTATTGATCTGTTATGTAAAACATCAGCTCTTACAAAGTTAAAAAATAAATTATCAAAGTTTGAACTCACAGGGTCATTGGTTCTGGAAAAAAGTTCACGGTCATTGCAGAAACTAATGAAGAATGACCTTTGCTTTTATCAGTCATTGCAAAAACTAATGAAGAATGACCTTTGCTTTTATCCTATTTTTAACAAATTAATTTATTCAACTTCCAGTATCAGCTTTGCCAAGCCTCTACTAGGTTGGCCTTCTTGTTGATAGAGAAACTCCACTGGCCCCTTTCTCATGCTTTGCGTTTTTTATCAACTAAAAAAAAAAAAAAAAATTTGCTCATTACAGGATAATCTGACTCCCAGGAGGCTCAAATAGTATTTGGTAAATAAAAGAAACTTCCTATATGGACTAACTGTCCTTTCATCATTTCCTAACAAGTTATCTAAGTTTCTCCAGAGCATTAATTGTGACACTGCATTTTCAAAGAAGCCTTCTGAAAGTATTTTGATGGGAATCCTCTTGGTTTTTCTTTTACCACATTTGACTACAGGATATATTAAATTATTATCTCTATACTTGCCTTAGACCAGGGGTCAGCAAACTCTGGAGAGTGGGCCAGATCCAGCCAACCCTTATCCATCTCATTGTCCATAGCTGAGTTCATGCTACGATGGCACAGCCAAGTAGTTGCAAAACACCTGTGTATGGCCCAAAATATGTAGCCTAAAATATGTTTACTATCTGACCCTTTAAAGAACATGTTTGCTAAACCTGCCTTAACTAAATTGGAATTATATCATTGCTGTCTATTACTACCACCATCATTTTTATGTGAATGGGGGCCAGGGAGATTTCTTATTCTTTTTTGAGGAGTTCATAACAATTTGCACATGTTGGAAGGTTGACAAATATTTTTCTGATTCACTATCACCCACTGATATTTATAATTTTAAATGAGTCAATCACAAAGTCATAGAAATGGGCTGCTGGGACCCTGGCTTCATAAAGAATGGCTGGGAAACCATGACAGATTGAAGGGAATTGGTAAAGTTGTACTGAAATAAGAGTGGGAGTTAAAGCAAAAGTACAGCAAAGCAGAATATGCCAATATTTCGAGACTTTCACTTTTCTAGGTCAACTTACTATGAATAGTTCTAAATTTTTACTTAGATTTTTTTGAACAATAAACAGATGATTTTCCCCCATGCAGTTAGCCATAGCATATGAGTTAATACAGAGAAATTCTTAGAGATTATAATTCATGATTATTTTCAAAATTTGTGACCTTTGGGCAAACACATTACTCAACTCTTCTATATTTACAGTGTTTTTGAAATTTGTTTTATAAGTTTATTTTCTTTAAGGATCCTAATATTGCTTAATATTGTTTTTTGCACAGGATGATATTAAAAGTGATTGAATGGTGAGAGAGCAACAAAGTTTTATGTTGAGGGGGCAGGGTAATTGATTTTAAAGCTTTAAAGATATTAAATAAGGAAGATATGAATGCAAGAGTGAAAAGTAATTTCCTAAAAGAAAATTTTTAAAATAACATTTTCTGAGGGAATAGGGACTTTCTATGTAGAGAGAAACTAATTTTCCCACAAAATGATTAGCATACAATGTCAAAATTTATAAATATACCTCTGTTCTTAATGTTCATCTCCAAGAACTCATTACTCTAGGGGCGTGGAAGGCTCGTTCTTCTCTAACTACCTGTAAGGTCAAATTCTAGCGTCATTCCTCTATTCCAGTGTAGTCTTATTGTTAAGATATTTTCCTCTGATTGGTTCCAACCAATTTATTATTTACCAAATAACCCCTACAATTTATTTTACTCTAATCACCATGCCAATATGTATACACTATCTTGGGAAAGTAATTATATCTAAACTAGAAAGTACACAAAAAAATTACAAGAAACAAAAATCAGGTTGAAGATAGATGTGACGATTGTGTTGTGGATTTTGTATTAATTGTCCAGTGGAAGAAGAGTAATGTATAGACAGGCTCAATTAAATCTTACGTTTGTGTATTGGCACATATTTGTTAATTTCTCCCACCATCTATGGAAGCTTAAAATGTACTTTGAAAAGGTTGAAATGAATACAGGCTACAAAGAGATAACACCACACATTTCTCCTCTCTGAGCATTTCCTTCAGTGATCCTTTTTTATTCTATATCTCTGCATTTTTATTTGTACCTCAATAAACCCCATATGTCATTTTGTTTCCTTTAACAAAGCAAAATTTCTAGTTAGCAAGTGTACATAATGAGAAGTTTTGAGCTTTACTCTTCATTTTTTTTATAAAATTTCCAATCTCTTTGAATTGTTTATGAAGGCAGATGTATACTCATACGCCTTCTCCTGGTTTGAATTTTATTTTATTACTGCAATGTTAATGAGAATCCAAATTTATTTTATGTACTCCTTCAACAGTGTCAAAACAATTGAACACAATCTTGTGCTTGTTATTCTTATATGAGGCCAACCATGGCTTTGCTTCCAGCATTTTGAAGTAATAGCATATTCCGTTCACCTAAAAGAATCAAGCAAGTAGCCTGTAGGATATTTTAGGTTTTTGCTGGATTTCAATGGGAAAGAAGGGGTGGATCAAATAAATCATTTTTCTGGCTTGTCACCTCCAGATGATAAGTTCTACTATCCTTAAATTTTCCACTTTCTAGCAGGGATCCAGCTGGCTGCATGTGGCGGGTGCCTGAGACTCTCAGATGAAAGTCATGGCTTCTCAGTCAGTTACTGCAATTCTGGGGGATTTTGCTCCAGCACCTCTTCCACAGGGCAACGTCATATTGGTTGTGGTCTCCCTCTTTATGCAGAGTCACCTTGGTCCACAAGAACAAGATGAGAGACTAAGGTCGATATAGAAAAGCAGACAGTGTGTCAGAGCAACAGTACAACATTCAAGGTTCAAGAACTGTGGCCCCTTCATAGGAGGAGTCTGGCTCTTGGTTCAAAACCTATTGTGATTCTAGAGCCCTGACCCAAGGCAACTACAGAGGATCTACCCAGCAGGCCCCAGGGAAAAGCTGTCCTCCCTACACCGGTCTTGGGGTGTAGCCAAAGCCTGCATCCTGTGTGGGGTGTTCCAGGGCAGGACTCAGCCCCTCCAGCCAGTAAAGCCCTCTCAGGTGCTTGCATTCCTAGTCCCACCCCTTCATTCCTAGTGTGGGACTATGGTTTTCCACTGCAGTAACGGATTCAAGCTTAACCCTTCCTTTCTGGCTTATTGCTTTAATTGGTTTCTCTGAAGTGAAGTAACTCGGGAATGGAAAAACAAATACCCCTGCTCTGTCAAATGGAGGCTAAGTTATGGCTGTGCGCGGTCTCCAGGGGTGAATAGCAGTCACTGAAAACTCCGAGGGTGGGAGGCAGGGGAGGGATAAAAAATTCCCTCCTGCAGTGGCCCCCAACCGTTCCAGGACCAGGGACTGGTTTCATGGAAAACAATGTTTTTATATAATAGTTCATAAATCTATTTATGGAAGTTATTGAAACAAATATCCCCAAGATGTAGCATGCAATACAACCAGGGTGAAGCAGGTGTTACATGTACTTTCTTTGGTAAGGAAATTTGCTCATAATATGAGCAAACATTTACTGAACATCGACTATGTCCAGTGAATAGCTGATTCTTTCTCACGTGTATCATGACATTTAACTTCACAACAACCCTGTCATGGAGATTGCATCAGCACCTTTGTCTTCCACATGGAGAATCAGTGTTCAGAGAAGTTAAATAATATATCCTAAGCCACACAGTGAGGCTGTGCTATGGCAAGATAGAAAGCCAGTGTTTTAACCATTCTTCTCAACCACTTCCCAATATGATCATGAATGTTTTCCGTAGTGTTTTTTTTTTTTTTTTTTTTACCTTTATTATAAATTCAAATGAAGTTCTATACTTCAGAACCAGCCCCCAAGTCCACAGGTAGAATTGGGCATCGGTTATGAGTTTAGATCTGTTTAACATTCCTCTAAAAGAGCTTAACAGGAGCTGTTATTTGCTTTTCATCCTTTATTCTGTAGATTTTGCCTGGAGGGGCTGCTTTTGGCAATATGCCCACCTCAACTGCCTACTGCAGCTCCTGCGCAGCTGCCTAGAGAGGCCCAAAGGTCTGCGGCTCAGTGATGCTATGGATTTGTTAACAAGTGTCCATCTGTTCTATCAAAGAAAACAAAACAAAACTTTTAAAGCAGATAGCACACTTTGTTTAAATCATACTTAATGCCCTCAAAATTGCCAGTTTTCATTTTAATTATCTGCAGACATTTCTGGATCTACGATCTTTAAGCTTAGGCAAATGGAGTAATTGCTAATGTATTTTTTAATTGCATGATATACTTTTAATGTCTGTGCATATAGAAAGCCGTAAACAAAACTCAAACCATGTACATAGAATGCTCTATGGCATTCTTCAGCTAAATGTAAATTTTCAAATCCATCCAGGTAAATACAAAAAATACAAAGTTCCTATATTTCTGTATGTACCCTTATATTAATATGAAATAAAAAAATCAATAAGTAAATAAAAATTTTAAAAATATAAATTTGTTTCAAATAACCCTATGGCCCATTATAAGGATATGTGTACAATCTATGTCAATAATATCTAAACTTATGTAATCCTGCAGTTTACGGAGAATTTGGAAAATTTAAATTTCCAAAGGTAAAGCTTTTCAAAATAGTTTAAAATTTTATAGAAAAGGACATTGAATGTATGTGCCAACTATTTTCTTATATTAATTACAATGACATTAAAGGTCACTTTCCCTCACTTTAGCTTTCAAACCTGAACTTTATTTTATTCCTTGTGTTTGATTAGAATGTACCAATTGAGCATGCATCAGTCTCAAAATTTAAAAACATTGGATGAAAAATTTAAAAACTTGAGCCAAAGAGTACTCACACAAATTTCAAAATCCTGTTGGCCTTTCCATAATGATCCTGTTAAAAACACTCTCAATTCACTGCAAAATTATTCCACACAATGAAAATCTTTGCATGGTGCAGCCATGTGATCAAAAGATGTTCAAAAAGACTCTGTTAGAAATGGTTATTCTCGTTGTATTTTATAACTTGCTAATTTGGAAACAGGAACAAAAAATATAATAAATATTCTCACTCAAGGCAAAAAGATTGAAAAGAATGATACGTAGCTTGAAATATAAAAGTGGTACTTAATATAATGAAAAAATATTACTTAAGATTAGAAGAATGGTGAATGATGTTTATTTACTGGAAGTTAGAATAAAAGAATACCTGGGGGGCAGTGGAAGCATGATTTGCCAAATGGGTTACCTTTGGCCAAGAGCTGAAAAATTGGCCCAGGAAGAAGCAATCTGTGGTCAGAGGATGCTACCAATTTATTTTTTACTTTTATTTTTATTTTTTTATTAAATCATAGCTATGTACATTGGTAGGATCATGGGGCATCATACACTAGTTTCACAGACCGGTTGACACATTTATATCACACTGGTTAACATAGCCTTCCTGGCAATTTCACAGTTATTGTGTTGAGACATTTACATTCTACATTAACTAAGTTTCACATATACCATTGTAAGATGCACCACAAATGTATTCTCACCAATCCCCCTCCTTCCACCCCCCTCCCCCTATTCCTAGGTTGCAAATGGGTTACAGCATTCATGTGAAAACCCTAAATTAGTTTCATAGTAGGGGTGAGTACATTGGATACTTTTTCTTCCCCAGAATACTCCTACCTTCTTTACTTAAACCGTTGTCACCTTGAATGAATCACTTAATCTCTGACCCTAAGTTATCTCTATCAATTAGGAATAACAAAATGCACATTGTAAGATTTTTCCCTGAAGATTTGAGATATTATATTAGGATGTACATATTCATTTATATTAATATCAACATCAAGAGAAATTAAGTACTGAACATTTGACAAATGTCACCTTTCATATAGTTCAAGGAAAGAATAATTAGCAGGTGGGTAGTTACTAGCTGTTATGATTTTGTCGTGCAATTAAATGTACAGTTAATTAGAATCTTATTAAAAGATATTGTTTTTGAAAATGATTGTAATCCAGCTGTTGTGGACTTCCTGGATTCAAGCAATGGTTCAATTTCCGAAAACACTGGGACTATAGACTTATGGCACCACAACCACCCAAAGGTAATTATCGGTCAATCTCCAGTCTCTTCTCCTCCTCTCATATTTATTCTCTAAACTCGAGAAATACAGAAAAAGAAATATGCCTATTTGAATGTGTATAGGCACATAATGCCAAAAGCAATTCTTTTTTTTCTCCAAGTCCAACGGGTAAATGAATAATTAATGCAAAAGGAGCAGTTAACAATTAAGTGGTGATAGATCAACAAACTCATTCTCTTCCTTTGATCACCACGGAAGTGTGTGGAACTAATGTTCATTCAGATAAGTTCAGAATATGGATGTCATCTCTCTTGATTCTTTCTTCTTAATCTACCACATTCAATTAATCACTCAATTCCATTCTTTCCAAGTCATAGAATCTCTTCTGTCCCCTTCTATCCAGTGCTACTGACAACACCTAATCACAGCACAATTTTCCATGTGTGTTGCTCTATCCCGATATTGTTTTTATACAGTATATCCTGCCCCTTTTCCAATGTGTTCATGGCTCATGCTGTAAACACAGTGACCTTAGATAAAAATTACCTGATCATAAGAATCCACACTATTCTTTATTCTATACTCATTGACTGGACTTATTTCAAAAGTTTTCATAAGGTAGGACCCTCTAAGATCAGAAGCTGCTGCTTGATTTTTCTATCAAGCTTTCTTTCCAGTTTTGCTTTGACAATGCTCTGAGTTCTTTAGTACAGGTTCAGTATAAATTATGTTGGTCTGAATTCATCATATTTTACCCTCTCCCATGCACATTTTTAAAATTTGTTTGTGTTTCTTTCCAGGCATGGAAGTAGGGCCCTACCCTACCAAAAATTATGATATTCACAACTATTATCATTATTCAACCCTCAATCTAAGTGGCATTTCCACTCTGAAATTTTCCCTGATCTCAGGGATATATTTTTTGTGTTCCCCATAGTCTACTAATATTAATCCAGTAATAATTATTCTCCCATATGTATTTTTTAAGCATGAAACAGCTTTCAAAGATAGAATGATATTTGTGAAATAATCATGGTCCTCTACATCATTTCAATGTGTACAGAGACTTGTGATGTTAGTAATTTTAATCTCAATGAGCATCCATCAGTTATAGATGTAGAATCAGAGCTTTCTTCTCCTATGATGGTTAAATTCTTTGTGGTTTGCCCTAATTCTGACTCATTTATGATACTGTGGCCATCTTATTAAGGAGATTTCTCAAAGCTGTAGTCTTGACTTTAGGCTTCCAAATTTCTGGCAAGATAAGACTACAAAAGAGCAGGTGATAAGATTCATTTATTCATATTGTGGAACCTGGTAAAATAGAAATACTGGAGATGACTGGCATCTTCAGGCTGTGCAAAGATGAGAACGCTTCTAGTCACAGAGCTGCAAAGCAGAGTGTTGAAGTTCAAGTATATAGAGATAGGAAGAGGTAGAAGGGGCTTTAAGCATTTCCTATTAGCAGCTCTATGGAGATAGTCACATTTTGCTACCTCCACCTGGGTAATTTCCTCATTAATTTCCTCTAAAAAAAAAAATAGCTGGGCACTGTGGCATGTGCCTGTAGTCACAGGTACTTGGGAGGGTGAGGCAAGAGATTGCTTAAGCCCAGGAGTTTGAGATTGCTGTGAGCTGTGACATCATGGCACTATACCAAGGGTGACAAAGTGAGACTCTGTGGAGTAGAGATAGAATTTGAGCATTTAATTATGTCAGTGATTTTGGAGAGTAGAAAAGACAGAAAAAAGTAGTAAACATTGGGAGAGCCATAACAAAATTATGTGAGAATGTCTTGAGAAAATTAATGAGGGAATTAACCAGGCGGTGGTAGCATAATGTTTCTATCTCCATAGAGCTGCTGGATATGAAATGCTTAGAGCATTGCTTCTCAGACATTGGTGTACACTTGAATCACCTTGAGATTCTGATATAATGTAAATTTTGACTCAAGTGTTTGAAGACGGTAAAGTCTAAGGCTGCATGTCTGACAAGTCTCCATGTGTGTCTGCTCTGGCTAGTCTGTAGCCCACAACTGCAGGAGCCACACTCAAGAAAAAGGGCAACTGTTACAGTGACAAGTAATTAATTGGAAGTGATGAGTATGCATGTTACATGCCATAAAACACTGGAATTCACTTCAGAAGGAGGCACATAAAAGTTTTATTGCTACAGAGAGGTCTACATAAAAATTTTGAAATATAAAATTAAAATTTAATATTCTGAAAAGTCAGCAATCATAGCAAAAAAATAAATCAATTATCCATTTGCATTTATGTATGTTGTTTTCTTTTATTATCACTACTATAATTTCTAAGTAATAATATAACAGGTAGACCTAATCTTATTTTTATTTTTTATTAAATCATAGCCGTGTACATTAATGTGATCATGGGGCACCATACTCTAGTTTCATAGACCGTCTGACACATTTTCATCACACTGGTTAACATAGCCTTCCTGGCATTTTCTTAGTTATTGTGCTAAGACATTTACAGTCCACATTTACTAAGTTTCACATATACCCTTGTAAGATGCATCACAGGTGTAATCCCACCAATCCCCCTCCCTCTACCCCCCTACCCCCCTCCCCTCCCTTTCCCCCTTCCCCCTATAACTGGGTTATAGCTTTCATGTGAAAGCCATAAATTAGTTTCATAGTAGGGCTAAGTACATTGGATACTTTTTCTTCCATTCTTGGGATACTTTACTAAGAAGAATATGTTCCAGCTCCATCCACGTAAACATGAAAGAGGTAAAGTCTCCATTTTTTAAGGCTGCATAATATTCCATGGTGTTAATATACCACA
>CAUYPK010132353.1:0-12556 GCA_963574355.1 Loris lydekkerianus
TGAAGGCTATAACCCAACTATACCACAAGACTATGAGGAAAGGACCAAGGAAGGGGAAGGGAGGGGGGAGGTTTGGGTGGACGGAGGGTGATGGGTTGGGCCACATCTATGGTGCATATTTTTATCTATAATAAAAAAAAAAAGAAAAAAAATTTCCAATGCTTTGTTGACTAGACATAAATAAGATATTCATGTATATATATAGGTGCTTAGCATGATTTCAAAAATTATTCCTGAGATCTTTTTTAAGGGCTATTCTAATACATGTCTTATTGAATTCTTAAAAACTATGTTTGACTTTTGAGAGCAACATTCAGAGCAAATGTTTCCTGAAATTTTTCATGAAGATTAATATCTTCCAAAACCCTGTGTGGTTCGGATGTTTCAAAGCTTTTGATAAAAGTATCTATGGCTTAGCATCCTTAACAGATGTGCCAGCCAATGTAGCACAAACTCTGATTTCTACCCGCCTGTGCCCTGCTCAGACTAGCTCCAGTTCACCCTTTCTCTTCCTTTCACCTTCATGGCCTCCATTTTAATTGAGTTTTCAGCCCTGACAACAGACATCTGGTTCTCAGTCTGCCCATTAATCTGAGGGCGGCACTCTTTAAATTGATAAAGTCTAAAGCTCATCAAAGGGCAACATTTAAATGAACCAACAGAAAAATTTTTATTAAATAGGGGCTAGAAGGATCTTATTTTAAAAGATAATAAAGCTATCAGTCTTCTCAATCATTAATGTACTTTTCCACAAAACTCCAAAGCTGTTATGTTATATTGAAAACCAAAACAAATGCTTTAATATAAATAGTTTTTTGCTTTTTATTGAATTCTTTTTCTTGAATTATTTGTGTCTCAGTGTTCTAAATGTTTAACATTTGGAACATAAAACCTGTACTTTTAATGGATGTCTAATAAATTTGAATAAAAGTTAAGTGAAAAAATGCTTATCTAACTCTACAATATTAGCTGCAAGTAGTATTCACCAGCTGGATCTCCCGTGTTCCCATGTGCATGATCCCCAAGGCATACACATTATCATACATGTTATCATACACATGATCCCTAGGGCAGAATTCTTCAAAATGTCAGTGGATACAAAGACAAAAACGGCATTGGGCATTGCTTTCCTGACTTGATGTTGGCCTTAAGAAAACATTTGTAATTGTTGGCTCACTGTAATTTAATGTAATAAAACTTCTTAACATCTCATCTTGCCAGTCTAGTGTCAGCTTTTATTCAGGCAATGGTCTTCATGTGTTGGAAAATGCCTTAGTCCGTTACTACCCTGCATGGTTTCTGTCTGGTCTCTTGCCAGGAAAACCTTCAATTCTTGCCAAACTGAAGTTTCTAAAATGTGATTATATCATTTTCTAGCTTGAAGATCTCTCAGTGGCTCCCTTATATAAATAAAGAATATGAAAACTTCTTTGACAAGTACCTGAATCTCATCCCTAGCCGTGCTGGTAAATGCATGATGAAGTTTCCTTAATGATTCCAAAATGGACCGTGCTGTTTTACTCACCCACATGCTATTCTCTCTTACCAGAATGCATATCTTCTTCTAGGTTAGTTCTTATCAAAGTTTAATGATCAGCTCCTCCAGAAAGGTTTGCCTGACTTTTAAGTCAAAGGTAGATTTGTGCTACTGGACTTGTCAGGTCCCTGGACAGACCCCCCTCACAGCACAGTCCTCATCCTACCCCGCTAAAAATATCAACCACTGTGTTTCTCCTAAGTGTAGCTACCACTTTATTCCCAGACCCAGTACAGTAAATGATACACAGTAACCATGGAATGTGTTTCTTGAACAACTAAGGGTAGTATGTTCATTGATTAAGTAAACAAAAATAGTTGATAAAAAACTACAGGACAGGGCAGCACCTGTGGCTCAAAGGAGTAGGGTGGCAGCCCCATATGCCAGAGGTAGCTGGTTCAAACCCAGCCTTGGCCAAAAACAGCAAAAAAAAAAAGAAAGGAGAAAAATTAATTTGATACTATTACAATGATTTTAGAATTGTGACTAGAACATTGTGAGCATCCAGTAAATCCTGATTTGTTTACCTGCGCATTGATGCTGTCATAGGTGCAATGAATAGCACAGACAACAATCCCTTACAAAACTCACATTTGCTAAGAAAAATGAAAAGGCAAAATAAGTAGATTGTTCTATGGTGACAAGTGCAATGAAGCAAGAGAAGTCAGGGATGGCTTAGGAAGTTGCTTGCCCTCAGAAAGGAGTAGCAATTTTGAAAACTGTGGTCAGTGGAGAAGACATTTGAGCAAAACTGGAAGTGTTAAGGGGGAGCCCTTCAGCTATCTGGGGAGAAGCAACCTGGCTGGAATGAGATAAAATTGGAGAGAGGAGGGAAGGAGAAAGGGACCTGGAACTCTTAGACCCTTGTAAGAATTGATTCCCTAATGACTTCCTCATTTGTGTTTCCATCTTCAGCTCTCACCTGTGCTCTAGCAATCTATAACTCATTGCCAAATAAGCAAGGCTAGTAGACGTTCCAAGCTTAACACATCCAAAATATAACTTCAGGTATATTTTCCTCCAAACTGATCCTTTACCAGCTTCATCATCTAAGCAAATGGCAGCATTTCAATCGCCTAAACTTTAAATCTAGGAGTCATTTCTGATTTATTCCTCTTCTAATTTATTTCCCTGATTTATTGATTACACTATCCGTCCAACGCATTGGTAAATCCTATACACCCTGCTTTTACATGTCTTCTGGATCTGCTGAATTCTGCCTGCCAACACACCTGCAAAACCAATCTAAGCACCTTCATTCCCCAGGACAAAGACAACAGGTACATTATGGTCATTTGGCCTCCACTCTTGCCCTTTGATAGTCAATCCTCTCCCCCTCCCATCCAGTATCCAGATAAGTGTTTTTAAAGCATAAACTGATCATGATTCTCACCTGCCCAAGACCTCCTGTGGCTTCCCATCTCTCAGCATAAAGTTCATTGCTTTACCACGATCTATACATCCTTACTGTTCTTGACACTACTCACATAGGACCTAACCTCCTGCCCTGATGTGTCCAGCTCACAGCCACCTAGCCATGACCTGTTTTCTCACTCTTCTTTAAAATATCACATTTGGAGCTTCCTTGGGGAGTTTTCCCCTCCTGTTTTCTCTGACAGAAGTCTCTTTCTTCAGGCTGTCTCTTCATGTCACTCACTTCACTCGTCTCTTCTCAAATGTGAAGTGTTCTTCAATCCCCTTTTCTAAAATAGCCGTATCCCACCCCCCTACACAACGCCATTTTCTTTTTAAATTTCAGATTTATATAGGGCATACCATGAAATCCTATTCAGCCATAAGAAGATGGAGACTTTACATCTTTTGTATTAACGTGGATGGATTTGAAGAACATTTTTATTAGTAAAGTCTCATAAGAACAGAAAAGCAAGTACCCAGTGTACTCAATACTCATATGAAACCAATAGATAAACAACTACACTCCCACAGAGAAAAACACAGCTACTTTATAATTATTTACACTGGCTCATTTCTTCTCTTAGAATTTAATACTTTTTGAAGTCTTATTTTATATTCTCTTTCTCTTTTTAAACACACACACACACACACACATATATGCACATACATTTATATATATATGGAAACAAATGTACATATACATCTATATGCAAACAGACACACACACACATATGTATATGTTTGTTTGTAGTCTCCCAAAATTGAATTAGGATATTTACATCAAAAACCAAAAATAATCTCTTTTTTTGAAAATATTCACAGAACCCAGAATAGGCAACTTCAATCAAATTATGGAATAATAGTTGTTAAAGGAATAAATTAATGAAAGAAACCATCTCTAACCATCTGCTTATTAAAGTAAGTACTCTATAGATGCCATAATTAAGATCATTACTTCTTTTTCACCTCTGTAATTCATATCTAGTGTTCCCTTTGACTAATTAGGATTTGTAGTACTTTTAATTTCTTTTAATCACTTGAAAAAGAGCAACTTGGAAATGGTAATATATTCAAGTCAAACCTTCCTCCATCTTCCTCCCATGAAATGAGTCTGTAGTAGATTTCACAGAAGAGACTGGTAGCATTCCACAAACTTAAACCAGAAATCACTTTTTACTACATTTTACAAATCAAATTAAATGTGATTAAATTAAAATACAATTATACTTTCACATAAAGAATGGAAAAATAGTTTGATTAGAAAATTAAATTTTCTAGGGCAGTTATGGTGGCTCACGCCACTATAGCAGTCTGGGTGGCCAAGGCAAGTGGACTGTCTAAGGTCACAAGTTCGAGACCAGCTTGAGCAAGAGTGAGCTCATTGCCCATAGCTCAGTGGCTAGGCTCCACTAAAATTTCTAACCCAGCCTGGACCTGCAAAACAACAATGACAACAACAACAACAACAAAAAAAAGCTGAGCATTGTGGTGGGTACCTGTAGTCTCCGCTACTTGGGAGGCTGAGCCAAGAGAATTAGTTAAGATAGGAGTTTGAGGTTGCTGTGAGCTATGATGCTACAGCACTCTACCAAGGGTGAAAAAGTGAGACTCTGTCTTGAAAACAAAAAATTAAATTTTCTTATTAAGAGAGACTACTATAATATCGCAATCTTATATACACAATTCCCATAGGAAAAGGGCCTTTTGCTCTATATACTTACAATACCACAAATGATAGCAATAGCAATTGAAAATTAATTGCAGTCAAAATGTATGGGTATAGGAGCATAGATAAAGAGTTCGTAAGAAAACATCTTTTTATATATCTTTTGAATGCTGCACAATATAGCAAAAAAATGTACGGGGTATCTAAACAATGTTTTGTCTCAGGACAACTATTCCATACGGAAAATTTATAGGAAGATAACAGGAAAGGCAGTCAGTAAACAGGGCAAGAGCCCATGCATTCTTCAAAGTTGGAATCAATGATGGGGCAAATTAGTGAGATTTTTCTGCCATTTTCCAATTTCCATGACTTGACAACTACCGTACATAATGGTTCCCCTGGGAGAGGAAACCTGAGAAAAGAAGACAATGAAAGTCTGTAAGTGATAGGTGGCTAAATACAGATGCAAAAGTGCCTGCAGGTATTTTATATCTTCCTGCAGAGATATAATGATTAAGACATTAATTGCTATGGGGGAGGGGATCAAACTTTCAGACCGAAGCTGCCAAGAAATATATTAGTGTCTGTATATGTAGTACAGTCTTCATATGCATTATTTAACACTATCATATGGTATTTTCTGTTAATTAGCTACTTTCATTCAACTTGATTCTGATATTGCTTTTTTCAGATTATATTGATTATCAGCAATGCTGGATAAGGAGAACATTCCATTAGGCAATTTTCTATGAAACCAATTGCCTGAGAAATATCCATAAAAATTTTCAGAGGTTAAGGTATTACAGTTATCAAGAGCACTTGTGTGAGGAGAAAAGAACCAGTTTCTTAAATGTTGCTTCAATTGGAAACACCTGATGTATCTCAGATACAGTTACGTACATTAACACAGCAGAAAACTCCATTGCTTTATTAGTACTGGAAACACCAAAATTAGTTTAAATTTTTAATAAAATAGATTCAGAAAGAAATAGGTCTGAAAAAATAATAAAATTCCTAATATATGCTTATTTTGAGGTTGAAAAGTGAGCTCAGCTATATTATTTATCCTGAAGGAGTTAGTGGTTCAATACGGACATTTTACATAACCATAGCTAGTGTCCTTACCAATTGTTACTGCTATTTAGAAGTTACTTCAACTCTTTAGGAAATTAAGGAGCATTTTGGAAAAAAAGTGATTCTGACAATTTCTTGCAGCTCAATGAAAACAGGTCTTTGCTGAGTGACAACATCAAAAAATGAGGTTTAATGCAAAGATAAATCTTAAAGATGATCTGAGACTCAGATAGCCTTACTGTGTCTCATTTTAGCTGAATTATGTAAAGACAAAAGCATATCAATGTCCAATAACTTAATCTCTAATATTTTCCAGTTATTAACTAAAAAACACTCTATATTTCTCCTATCTTTTTGATTATACATTTTATGGCCCCTGAAAAAAACTTAGACTACCCCTTGGTATGTATGAATAAGACAACTTAGGATCTGCAAATTCAAGTGTTCGTATTGGTTCTGAGAAGTCTGAGATAATGCAAAGTCTTAATTATTCTTTGCTTTGACAATATCTATCCATCATATCTCCTATGGGTAATTTAATTTTCTCTAATGCATTCATCGAAGACATATTTATCGAGCACTTATCACCTGACAAGCACTGGCTTTAGTTCTGAACATAAAATAGTGAGAAAAACTAAAAGAAACCAAAACTCAGACATAGTCTCCACCCTCATGAAGATTACAGTCTACTGGAGGAGACAAATATTGATCACAGAGCCACACGAATAGGCATAATAATAAATAGTAAGGAGCTATTTTATAAAATGACATGAGTAACATGTGAGTGGGGCCACAAAGGGTGAATTACAGCAGGAATTGCACAATCTGAGAGAGTTGTCCATAAAGTGATGAATGGAAGATTAATTCAGTGAGGAGAAAGTAAAGTAGATACTAGGGAAACTGAGTAATGTTTAGAGTGCACTATGTTGAAATAATGTAAGACATTATAAGAGGTGAAATAATACCAGTGGTAGAAATTGAGGACGAACATAATAAGGCAGCAGATGAAAGCATGGCCAGGTCATGCAGAAACTTGAAAGCCTTCTGCAAGAAATGCTTTTGTAGGAGAATAACTTGCCTGCATTCTCAGGTTTTATAGACTAATTTGAATGCAATGAGAATACATGAGTTGCAGAATGAGTTACTAATGAGGAACTTATCAGAAACCATTTGAAGTAAATGAACCAGATAGTGTACACTGAATACAGGAAAAGGTGATCATTTGAAAATATCTACAAAAAGTAAAAATTGAGAGAATTATTGGTGGGTTTGATGGTGACTGCTTAGAGAACTACTAAGGATTACTCAATCTCCAATGACCATACCACTTCCGAAGATCATGAGTTCAGTTTGGGGCATGTTAATTTGTATATATCTTTGAGAAATACAAATAGAAATCCAAGTAGGTGGTGGATATATGGCTCCGGATATCAGAGAAGAACTTTGGACTGGAGATATACAAACATCCATGAGCAAGATGCCAGTTGAAGCTATAAACATGGATCATATCCATAAAGGAGTAGACAATGAGAAGAAATGAGGTCTTGTGTCTGAGCTTGGAGGAAATCCATTCTCTTAATCCTCTCATGGTTAGAAAAAAAGGAGATGGCCTAAAAAGGAGGCAGTTTGGGAACAGCCAGAGCTGAAGGAGGACATCAAGGATGATGTTAGAAGCCCAGTTACAAGATGAGGAACAGAATGCGTTTTAGTCAGCTTGCATTGCCATAGCAAAATGCCATTGACTGGATGTTTAATATATGTATAATTTCAAAGTACTAGAGCTGGAAGTCTGAGATGAGAGTGTCAAATCAGGGTGCCACACCTGGTGAGATGACGAGGGCCCGCTTTCTGGCTTACAGATGGCTGCCATCTAATTACACCTGAATATGGTGGAGAGAGAGAGAGTAATCAATGCCTTTCTCTTCTTATAAAGTCATTAATCTTATGACGTAATCAAATACCCAACTTCATCTAACCCTACTTACTTGTTAAAGGTTCCATTTCCAAATACCATTACAATGGGGCTTAGGGTTTCAACATTTGAATTTGGGGAGTCATAATGTAATCCATGGAAGAATGATGCAATGAGAAAATTTTGGTATTTTTTAATGCTGCTGAGAGATTAATAAAATAAGAGCTGACTACAGGGAAGTCAATGCAACCTTGGTAGAAAGTCTTCATAAAGTAGGCTTGCAGAGGCAGCAAGATGAGAAGGAGATCAGACACATAAGCAACAAGAATATAAAACTCTCTATATTGATTAGAGAAAAGAGGAGAGATATAAGAAAGTTTGGAATATGACTGCCTATTGTACTAAAAAAAAAAAAAAAAAACTTAGACTTGCCTTCGAAAGTCAATGGTGTTTTGGAGCTCATAATAAGATTTGATTCACTCCAGAAAACTCACTCTCTTAGTTCTTGCTTGGGATAAAATCATAGCTCTCATGGCATACTGAATTTCATGAACCAGTGCAAATTGCCAAATTATATCTAACTTTTACATTTACACCAGAAACCAAGGGGTCATAGTCACAAAGAATACAGATAATGGAAACTTAAAGCTGAGAGATGTTAACTGACCTGCTCAAAGTCTCTTAACTATTGAGTATAGCCCCGAAATTCACACTGATTTTTTCTTCTGACTTCTAGTCTATACCACGCAGTTACCTCGCCTGCTTTCCCTCTCGCCCCTTTATCTCAGTCAACCACTCTGACTGACTTACTGTTCCTGAAGCACTCTAGTATACACTGCCTCAGGACCTTTGCACTTGCTGATTCCTCTTCTTATACTTCCCTTTTTCTAGACATCCACACGCTGCACATTCACCTGCCTTAAATTTTTCATCAAAGATCACTATATCATGGAGATGTTCTCTGGCTACTTTATCACTTCCATTCCTTCTTTATTTTTTTTCCACAATATTTTTCACTCTATGGAAGATTATGGGATTTAGTTATTTCTGTTATTATTCATTATCTATACTCCATGCCTGCTATTAGCTAAATTTCATAAGAGCAGAATTCTTAAAATAGTTTTTCTACTAATACGATGGCTTTAATCTGCACTAGAAGAGAATAGGTTTTTAATTAATACACTTTGAATAAATGAATGATTGAAAAAACTTTAAATATACATGATAGTGTTGTGTATTAGGTTTTGCTTCCTGTGCCTATAATTTTAACTGGCATTAGAAAAAATTGAAAGGAAACAAAGAATCTACAAAGAAAATAACATGGCTCAAATATTCATCTTTGTGGGGGACTTTGTTGATTCAGTGAATAAATTTAGAAGATGGGTTCTTAATTTATATAGAACCCACAGACCTCAGAGGGTAGAACTTAGAGGTCAGCATACTTTTAATAAATATGTATTAAGTAATATTCTTTTAGCATTTTTAAATAGAGGGGTCTGTCAAATTCTGGCCACAAATATATTTCTAAATATATTACATCATGGCAGATTCTCACCCCTTCACAGAAAAAAAATGCTGTCTGGCTTGCTGAGAATGAATGTACCTGCTACAAAGAGCCAGCCCTGCACAACTGTAACAAAATTGTGTGTATTTTTTCTACAAAATTAAATGGATGTATCTGATGCAAATGATATCTGTAGTTTAAATTTAGAAAAGCTGATCGCATTATGAATAATTTTAATATTCAATATACTTAAAAGTTCAATATATTCATTCTTAATGAAATCCCTTAAATATTGGGTCCCAAAACTTGTTTATTCTTCGGTGCATGGGTAGAATTTAAATTAGTTAATGTAGCTATTTTACAATTTTGGAAAAATTTGTCATTGCATTCCAAAGAAAAATATAGTGTAGTTGTTTTTCTAAAAAATATAGTACTGAGATAATTTCAGTAATGTCTATTTGTAGAATAGTTTATTTCCCCTGGGTTTTTCTGAATTACCAATTATTATTACCACCACTATAAAGATTAAAATAGTGGTCGCCAGAGTATTGGTCAGAATGGAATATTAAGTGAGTGATTTTCATAGGATTGAGATTCATACCTCTGTGGATTTGGCTACTTTGGGCATTCTGGCCTGTCATTCTTCATAAGCACACATGTTATAAGATAGATTAGCTCTCTAACATTATACTTAAAAATTACACGTGCATTGAGCTTGGAATCATCAAATGTAAGAAATAAACAGAGCAAACACTGTGTTCGTAGTTTACAGACATTATTTCCAAGATTGATGCAGTTGAATGTTGTCTCTGGCGGGCCTTAGACAATGTAAATTAAATGTGTGATCAAACAAAGTATTGCACAGTCTAATAAAGCACCACCACAGGCAGAGGAAGGAGACCTGCACAGCCAGCTGATGTTAGAGCATTGAAACTGCCTGAGGTTATGGGAAAGCAGGAAGAGCTGTGTCCTTTAGAGGAAGCATATGGAAAGCCTCTGGCTGAGGTCAGCATTCATGTTGTGAAGCAGCATTTTCAGGGCCATCTGTGTCCATGTGTTCCAAGATTATGTGCCTATGGTAAGAGTTCTATTGAATGGTTCATGGAAACCAAACAGCAAAACTGGCTCATCCTCCTTTATCTGCAGAGACAAAGTCCCTAGACCCCCAGGAAACGGCTGAGACCACAGATAGTGCTGAACCTGACTGCGGTCTATCAAAACACGTTTCTGTTCGTGTCTTCCACCCACAAAGCAAATGCCATTTCCATCACCACTAAGCAGGTACCACACATCATACTTGTAACTTTTGCAGTTTGACATGAAAAAGTAAAACTATCAGGAATTTCTTTTTCCTTTCTCACAATTTCGTGGATAGAATATTCACTCATATTCTCTTAGCAACCTCAATGTATGATTTTTTTTTCTTTCCTTTTTAAGTTGAGAATTTTCAAATTTTCTCTTAAAGGAAGCATTTTATGGCTTTTCTTTGGTGTATCTGAATTGCTAGCATTACTACCCTTGGGATTTGGGACCATAATTAAATAAAATAACAGTTATTCCAACACAAATTCTGTGACGACCAGCGCAGTCAATCATATAACCTTGAAGGCTACTAAGTGACGAAAGGATGGGGAACATGCACAATATGGATTCACTGCACGGAGGGGAGACTCATGTCCTCACACATTTCATCATACTACTTAGCATAGCAGTCATTTAGAACTTATGAACTTTTTATCTGAAGCTTTCTATTTAATATTATCAGATCACAGTTGACAGTGGGTAACTGGAGCCCTGGGAAAGCCAAACCACAGATACATGAGTACTACTTTTTTTCTGAATGTTCAGCCTGCTCACAACGTATAGGTTTAGTTTGGGGTTACTGGTACCACCTTGGTTGCTTTCTGGGATGAGAAAAAATGTCTACAAATAAATCAAATATTGGTCTGAATTACATTTTTAAAAATTCAGGAGACACCTGCCCATCAGAAAACATTATGTTGTGTGCTATTCACAATACCCAAAATGAGTTTACTTAATTTTACTAGATTTAGGATATTATAATTAAAAAATATGCATAATGAAACATTTCAATGACTTTTAAGCCACAAGGAAAATATGAGATTGACATGTAAAAAGGCCAGGAAGATTTTAACATCCACAGTCATCCAAGGGAGAAGCCCTTTCTGTTTCCCACACGTCCATAGGACCTTCAATATGAAGTATAATTTAGTACCTAGGACTGATGTTAAAAAACAGCCAACAAACAAAACAAGCAGTAAGTGGCCTCCATGATAATGTCAAGAGTAACTCACTTATTCCACCGTTAGTGTTTCTGCAAACTTGGTCTCCTGGATCTGAGCCACAAATAGTGGAGAAAAAAGTTCTCTGTCCATAAACACTTGCTACAAACTATTCCTTTAAAATAAAAAGAAAGGATGTGGATTTCTTTGAGTAAAATGTGCTCCTCATAAGCTGATTTTTCAGAAAGGAATATTATATAACATTGTGTACTAACCAAAACTCTATGAATGATACAATCTTTTTTGTTTGTGTGTACGTACCAATTAAAAAGGGCCAAATACATTTTACAGAAAGATTTCTGACAAGAATTGTTAAGTTTTATTAAATAAATTGACATATGAGTCTGATTTTATCTGGTTGTCTACTTGTAAGGAGGGTGTGGCATGGCAGTTAGTGTAAAGGAACTATTAATGATGGACCAGTTACTATCTGACCAGTAAAAAGTTTAATCCAAGCCTTTCTGTGATAAAAGAGCATCCTCTTAAGTCAGTTAGCCTACTTTTCCTAGGGATCAATTATATATTTTCCAAAAGCAGTGTGTATGCATGTATATATATATATATATATATATATATATATATATATATATATATATATGTATGTGTGTGAGTGTGTGTGTTGTAAATTTATTCATTTGCTAGCCTAAATGTTTCTTAGGCTAGCAAACACATTTATTTGTTCTAGCCTAGATGTTCTAGGCACGAAATCTAGTAAAACCATGTAACTTCAAGGAGCAAAAACAGTAAAATTCAGTAGTTTAAATAAAGCATTGGTGTAAAATAATTTGAGTAAATGTATTTTTGGAAATTGTTATTCCAAATATTAAAAAATCAAGCAAAAAAGAATATAGTTAATTGCTAAGTAATTAGTGCTGACAAGCTCCTTGTTTTATTTTATTTTATTTTATCATTTTTTTTTATTAAATCATAGCTGCATACATTGATATGATCATGGGGCATCATATACTAGCTTCACAGACCATTTGACACATTTTCATCACAATGGTTAACATAGCCTTCCTGGCATTTTCCCAGTTACCATGCCAAGACATTTACATTCCACATTTACTAAGTTTCACATATACCTTTGTAAGATGCCCCACAGGTGTAATTCCACCAGTACCCGTTCCTCCCCACCTCCCCC
>CAUYPK010132356.1:0-21247 GCA_963574355.1 Loris lydekkerianus
CTCGCTCCACAAACGCAGAGTTGGCCACCTGCTCTTCGCTTTCACCAGTGATGTAATAGATGGACTTCTGAGTTTCCTTCATGCGAGAGACATACCCTGACACAGAAGTCATCTCATCTCCAGACTGGGAGGTATGATAGCACAGCAGCTCAGACAGGCGTCGCCGGTTAGTGGAGTCCTCATGTATTCCAAGCTTTAAGCAGTGAAAAGAGAAAAAAACTTAACTAGAAATAACCTAACTCTGTAAAACTCTCTGTAAAAAACTTTATCATAATTAAATAATCATTACGTTTGTCTCCTTACCTTCAAATTTTTAGAAAATGCCTCATAGAATTTTTTATAGTTCTCCTTGTCTTCTGCCAACTCAGAAAAGAGCTCAAGGCACTTCTTAACAATGTTTTTGCGAATCACTTTCAAGATTTTGCTCTGCTGAAGCATTTCTCGGGAGATGTTCAGGGGCAGATCCTCAGAGTCAACCACACCACGGATAAAGTCTGCCATCCACCAAGGTAGAAAACTCAGTAAGGACAGCTAGGCCAGAGCTGGGCCACCCAGATACAAACAAAAGGCTCTACTACTCTGGCTCGGCGCCTGTAGCTCAGCAGCTAGAGTGCTGGCCACAGACACCGGGGCTGGTGGGTTCAAACCCAGCCCAGGCCCACCAAACAATGACAACTACAACAATAACAAATAGCTAGGCGTTGTGGCGGGTGCCTGTAGTCCCAGCTACTTGAAGGCTGAGGCAATCACTTGAACCCAAGAGTTTGAGATTGCTATTGAGCTGTGACACCACAGCACTCTACTGAAGACAACATAATGAAACTTTTTTTTTTTTTGAGACAAACATTTAGAAAGCTCTATTACTCCCTGAACCTCCTCTTACTATATAGTGAAGAACTGTTGTAATTTTCTGGGACATGGACTTCAGTAGAATGCTGAAGGCCTAAAATGGAATTCCCCAACTAAATTAGGCCAAAAAGATATACTTACTGAGATACTCTGGTATCAACTCATCACAGCTGTCCATGATGAACACACGACGGACATATAGTTTAATGTTGTTCTTTTTCTTTTTGTTCTCGAAGAGGTCAAAGGGAGCCCGACGAGGGATGAAAAGCAATGCCCTGAATTCCAACTGACCTTCTACAGAAAAGTGCTGAGAGTAAACCCAAGAGAAGCCATTAGATTATTTCAGGACAAGAATACAGCCCCAACACCAAATTACTTGAAACTGAAATAATTTACCCCTAGTGCTCAGGAAGGATTGAGAAGGTATTATAGGTAGCTCCTGAGAACCCCAATTGGATCCTAATCCCCTAAATCAATCTAGAGTGGTAATGGCTGTATAAAATTCTCTGGTGAGATAACAGCCACTTTTAATCAAAACCCTACTTGTGTAAAGCCGTCATTACTCAGATTTCCAGCAGACAAGAAAGTGAGGTAAAGACAGAATTTTTCCACCATGGCAGTCATTCAGTTACATAAACTCACACAGCTACATGGCTTTCATCAGAATTCTCAGCTGCCAACCAGTTGGGTAAGTTCCACATGCCTACTATCTGCCAACACCCTTCTACCTATTTCTCACTGAGACAACATAAAAGGATTCTTACCTTGACTGCCAAGTGATCTTCCCAGTCATTGGTCAAGTTCTTACAGAATTCTCCATACTCCTCATTAGTTATATCATCAGGATTTCTGGTCCAAATAGGCTTTGTTTTGTTGAGCTCTTCATGATCAATGTACTTTCCCTTAATCTTCTTCTTGTCACCATCTTTCTTCTCTTCTTCTTCTTCATGAGAACCAACATCTATTTCAGGTTTGTCATCAGACTCCTTTTCTTCTTTTTCTTTCTCCTCCTCCTCGTCTTCCTTTTCTTCTGCCTCATCATCGCTGACTTCTTTATCACGTTCTTTCTCCACAAAGAGAGTAATGGGATAGCCAATGAACTGAGAATGTTTCTTCACAATCTCCTTTATTCTTCTTTCCTCCAAGTACTCAGTTTTGTCTTCTTTTAGATGGAGAATAACCTTTGTTCCATGACCCATAGGTTCACCAGTGTCGGTTCTAACTGTGAATGATCCACCTGCAGAGGACTCCCAGGCATACTGCTCATCATTGTTATGTTTGGTGATCACAGTTACTTTCTCGGCAACCAAATATGCAGAATAAAAACCAACACCAAACTGGCCAATTATAGATATATCTGCACCATCCTTCAGGGCTTCCATGAACACTTTGGTTCCAGACTTGGCAATAGTACCAAGGTTATTGATCAAGTCAGCCTTGATCATCCCAATGCCAGTATCCACAATGGTAAGGGTTTGATCTTGTTTGCTTGGTATGAGATTAATGTGCAGCTCTTTCCCAAAGTCTAGTTTACTGGGATCTGTCAAACTTTCATATCTGATGTTGTCCAAAGTATCTGATGAGTTTGAAATGAGCTCTCTCAGAAAGATCTCTATGTTGGAGTAAAAAGTATTGATGATTAATGACATCAACTGGGCAATTTCTGCCTGAAAGGCAAACGTCTCAACCTCCTCCTCCTCCATTGGTTGGTCTTGGGTCTGGGTTTCCTCAGGCATCTTGGGTAATGAACAGCCTCCACAGTACAGCAGCACCCTGATGCTGAAGCAACTTGCCAATAAGTTTCTTTTATAGTGCATGTGAATGATTATAATTCTTGGAAATGTACGATTATAACCTAGGGACTGTGCAAGCAGAAATGTACATGTCTATATAATCCTGGAGGGACAATAACAAGGGAAATCACCTTCCCTCCATACTTAAGAGAACTTTGTTATGTATTTTAAAAGCTAAAAAGTTTGAATAAATACTGTGATTCCCTTGCTCTTAATGTGTACATCTAAGTTTCCTTTCACATATATTCTTTACCTTATTTACTAAGATTTCCCTTGTTTTCTTTATTTTCTTTTTCTTTTTTGAGACAGAGTCTCTGTCACGCTGGGCAGAGTGCTGTGGTATCAAAGTTCACAGCATCCTCAAACTCTTGGGCTCAAGCAATCCTCCTGCCTCAGCCTCCCAAGTAGCTGGGACTATAGGTGCCACCACAATGCCCTGCTATTTTTTCTATTCTTAGCAGAGAGGGGATCTCACTCTTGCTCAGGCTGGTCTTGAACTCCTGACATCAAGCAGTCCTCCTGCCTTGGCCTTCCAGAGTGCTAGGATTACAGATGTGCCCCACTGCACCTGGCTTCTCTTGTTTTCAAAATATATATTTAAATCTCTTCTCAGATATATTATTCTCCCATTATCCAAATGCATGTTTGAATTATTTTTCAGCTTTTGCATACCATTTGATGAGTTTTATTGTTTAAGGCTTGATACAACACTTATATAAGATACACTTGTAAGGAAACCAATTCACTTTAGAGGTTAAGATCATGTACTCTTAAGATCCAGACTGCCTGGGTTTAAATCTCAGTTCCTCTACTTACTGGCTGTGTTGCCTTGAGTGAGTTATTTCAATTTCTCTGTGCCTCACTTTCTCTCTCTGTAAAATGATGGTAGTAACAGTGCCTACCTCATGGCATTATTGTGCAGATTATAATATTTATTTTATATATAAAAATTATATATAAACATATATAACTTCTATATAATATATATAAATTCTATATATATAAGTATATATATACTATATATATATTCTATATATATAAGTATAAAATTATATAAAAATACTTAGACTATTGCATGACAAGTGATAAGTGCTACTACTGTTATTATTTTGTAAATTTAGGTTGGAGAAAAGGGATTGCATACAATACCTCACATCTGGAGTAAGCCAGAATTTGGAGACAAATTTTGTAAGGAAGGGCCTTAACGCCTTAGCTTGTGAAGGAGCGTTTACGCCAAACATTCTTGTGTTGCTGGTCCACGTGTGGGATATACTGAATTTCCCCTGCTGTTCCCCTTATGCTGGCTTCACCTTGATTTGGTTAGCTCAAGCTTTTCTTGCATAGTCCCATTAGTGTCTCTTTCCATTGCTTTCCTCCTTCTTTAGGATCAACCCATATTTCAAGTTGGATGCTCTGCCTGTTTTATTTACTCTCTTTCTGCTCTGACTTTTGCTCAGCTGGGGAGTCTAACCTGCACCGTGAGATGCACCTGGGGATTTGAGCTCCGCCTGCTTTCTCTGAGATGCATGCTTTGGGCCAAGCCCCAGAGGTCTGAGTTTTGGTGGGAAGTATGTGGCTGACCCAGAGTACCTTGGGTGGTGCTTTTAGACTATAGCAGAGGGGGGCTGTATCCTTATGAAAGTGAATTTTGTTTAATAAAGGAGGGCACACTCGGAGTTTCGGTGAGTTCGGTTTGTAATTCCCAGCACTGCACGTGCACCTAGTTCTGTCCCTTGCATACGTAGCTCCTGTAAAGCCTCTATGAGTCTGTGTAAAAGATGTTGTCATAATTGTAGATTTATGTTAGGTCTAATAAATACTGAAGAGAGACTCCATGCAAAAGATTGTTTAAAGGAGCTGTAAATAACTAAAATATAGCTAAGGTAGTTTCTTTTCTTTTCTTTTTTTTTTGAGACAGAGTCACAGTTTGTCACCCTCAGTAGAGTACCTGGCATCACAGCTCACAGCAGCCTCAAATTCATGGGCTTAAGTGATTCTCTTGCATCAGCATCCTGAGTAGCTAGGACTACAGGTGCCTGCCGACTTTTTTTTTTGTTGTTGTTGTTGTAGTTGTCACTGCTGTTTTAACTGGCCAGGATGGAGTTTGAACCTGCCGCCCTCAGTATATGGGGTCGGCGCCTTACCCACTGAGCCATAGGTGCCACCTGCTAAGGTAGTGTCTTAATCATGAATGTGGCCCCATTAGCAGACTTTTGACATGGCAATCTCCATATAAGGAATTGGCTCTCAAAATTGAGATTTGTTTTCTTTGGAAGATCTTTCTAAGTCCAAGGACTGACCTGACAACAGGTAGTGGTCCAGGATGGGTCTTACTTGGTTGGCTGCTGTGTCAGCTCCTGCCATTCTGCCCTGCCACACTCCTTTCCTGAAGCTCTGCAGATGTTCCCAGCACGAAGGAGCCTGGGACAGCTGCCTCCGAGTTCCCTGCTCCACCCTGCTCTGCCCTGCTCCAAGCTTCTATAGCCAGTGTCTCCTCACTTGTTCTTTTCCTTTTTTTGAGACAGAGTCTTACTTGGTAACCCTCGGTAGAGTGTCATGGCATCTTAGCTCACAGAAACCACAAACTCTTGGGCTGGAGTAATCCTCTTGCCTCAGCCTCTCAAGTAGCTGGGACTACAGGTGCCCACCACAATGCCCAGCTATTTTTTTAGAGACGGAGTTTTGCTCCAGCTCTGGCTGATGTCAAACTTGTGAGCTCAGTCAATTCACCTGCCTTGGCCTCCCGGAGTGCTGGGATTACAGGTGTGAGCCACCATGCCCAGCCTGCCTCATTTGTTCACACTGAGCTCTAAGAGCTTTGAAAAATGAGAAGGGATTTCTTTTCACAAAAAAAGTGGTGACTTCTCAGGTCTAGTAATTCTCTTTCTGGTCTTGGTGCCCTTCTCTGTCCCCAGGTTGGTACTGAGCAATACTGACTGACAGGTGACTCTGACAGCTCCCCGTGTAGCCCCTTCATTAGCCCGCTGGGTGGACGCTATGTGTATTTATCACATTTTCTACTGAGCATCTCAAGCCCTGAATGTGCAAGATGCAGGACAGGAAATGTTTGCTGGTTGTGGACGTGGCCATAGGAAGGCCTGTGTAGCCAGAGAGCCCAGGCTGAGGGGACTAGTGTGATCGAAAGTGGATCTGCTGCGGCTCTGCTGAGAGGGCCCCTAGGCTGTGTTCCCATCTTTCCCTAGGTCTGCCTTTCCAGAAAGGATTTATTTTCTCATATTGCCAACCATCTCTGTCAATATCAACATTTTCTAATGTTTAACCCTTCAGGAGCTCAGCTGGTGTCCTTCTTAAACAAGAGCAAAGACAACAATGGTTGGAAGGCCTCAGGGGGCACCCAAATATCTATGGTCTTAATTGGGAGTCTTCTGTTTAATCTTTCTTTTCATGAAACTTGAGTACTGAGGTTCATCCACATTTCAAATGTAATTGAAATATGCACTAAATTACTAAAAGGCACTCCCCCCCCATGATAGGAACGGGTCAATATCTCATTAATTCCCCTGCTAGAAACAAGGTCTTTTAAACTGAAAATCATCTGGTCAAAATTTCCCATTTTAAAAATGAGTGACCTATTGCCCAGAGAAGTGAGATGATTCACTCCAGGGTACATGGCTTATTACTGACATAGCTGGGAGGTAAATTCTGGCTTTTTGACCTCTAGATTTTCTATAATACCACCCAAATTCTCAACCTGTGGGTCACAACCCCTTTGTAACAATGAAAATACATCCTGCATATCAGATATTTACATTACCATCATGACAGTGGCAACATTACAGTTATAAAGTAGCAACAAAAATAGTTTTATGGTTGGGAATCACCACAACATGAGGAACTATATTAAAGGGTCGCGGCATCAGGAAGGTTGAGAACCACTGACCCAAGGGCACCAGTCAGTGAGCAATGAAGCCTTGATTATACAGCCAGGGCTTCTTTCTTCCACCTGAGGCCCAAGTTAAGCAGAGTGCATTTACCTGAGCAGCCTTCTTACTCAGCTCAGGCCGAGTTTCCTGTTCCAATCACCAGGATGCGTTTCCCCTCAAATCCGTCTGGGTGCTTGTACTGGCGGCTATGGAAATACTGGCCTTTGAACTTCTCTATACCTTCAGGGAGAAGAAGAGAGAAGGCTGTGAACATCTGAGCCACCACGTCAAGCTAATTGAAATGAAACTACATTGTCAAACTTTTCCTTTCTGGAGTCAATCACTTGTTTTGACGCTTCCCCTCAGGAGTCTCAGGCAAACTCAAAGTATGAAGCAAATAAGAAAAGTTAGGGACTGTGCATTTGGTACAGAACCAAAGAGTTCAGATTTCAGGGCACGCATCTTGCTATTTATCAGAGACAAACAAATGGGGGGGAGGGTACAGCAGAGTCACATGTTGGCTTCTGACTACTCATTATACTATCTCAAACTGTATGATGACACTTTAATATCACGTAGCCGATATTCCTTTAAATATTTCTTAAATATATTATGACATGCTGCTATTGTAATTATATAATAATTAGAATAAAATTTAGCATTCTTATTTTGAAAAAGCCAACAAAAACTAAAATAAGCTGAAAGTCAGACGTATAGGAGATAAGGGGCGGTTTCCACGTTGCAGCAAGTTGGTGAGTTACTGGTTGTTAATTGCAGCCAAGCCTCCTTGTGTCCTTTCTTGGTTACTGCTATTACATTTCCCTGGAAGACGCGACTATTGATAGTGTAGTTACTTGAAAGAATCTTTAAATTATTGGTTCGTAAAATGTAGTTTCTTGGCAAGCAACCTCAACATCATCTAGGGCAGTGGTTCTCAACCTGTGGGTCATGAGCCCTTTGGACTTTATTAAAGGTTCGCGGCATTAGGAAGGTGGAGAATCACTGATCTAGGACTTGTTAGAAATGCATATGTTCAGCTTCATGCCAGACCTTTTCTCTTAGCCCGTTTTCTATTGTTTTTAAGAGAATACATGCAGCCAGGTGTTTTATAAGGAAAGGAATTTATTTCTCATAATTATGGAAGCCGAAAGTTCAAGGGGGAGGGATGCATCTGATGAGAGCCATGCAGAGTGTCACTTGCCAAGAGGGCTGAGTGAGCTAATGTGCTATGGTCAGCTGTTTCTTCCTTTCCTTATAAAACTGCCATTTCCATTACCATGATAACTCATGAATCTATAAACCCTTTAATTCATTAAGTTATGAATAGATTAATCCATTAATCCACAGGGCAGAACTTTTATGATCCAACCACCTCCTAAAGGCTCCACCTCTCCATACTGCCACATTGGGGATTAATTTCAACATGAGTTTTTTTTTTGGGCGGGGGGACATTCAAAGCACAGCACCTACTAAATCAGAAATACTGGAGGAGTGGCCCACCAATTTGAATTTTGAGAGGCTCTCCAGGGGATTCTATCTGAGAACCACTGCTTTAGATTAGCAGATCTCAATCCTGACTGTATACATGTATTAAAATCACTTGAGCAAACTTTAATTGACCCAGCCCTATACAGGCATCCTCAAACTTTTTAAACAGGGGGCCAATTCACTGTCCCTCAGACCATTGGAGGGCCAGACTATAGTTAAAAACAAACAAACAAACAAAAAAACTATGAACAAATTCCTATGCACACTGCACATATCTTATTTTGAAGTAAAAAACAAAACAAAACGGGAACAAATACAATCACACTGCCTCATGTGGCCCGTGGGCCGCAGTTTGAAGACCCCTGGATAGCATTTCAATCTTGGAAGGCTGGAGCCCCAGGTATCAGGGCTGTAGAAGCTTCGCAGGTGATTGTAATGTGACGCCTACATGATGAATCACTGTGTTAAATGTTTCCCTGAGAGTCTTGGAAGCGTGTCCTGTGTGGGAGAGGCTGGCGGGCACCAGAACAGATGGATGCACGGTTCTATTCTCGCATTCCTCTCCTCACCACTAACCTGCAGGAGCATTTCTTTCTAGGAACTTTCCTTAGGAACCCCTCTCCCTGGGCATCGCTGGGAGGAAAAGTCTGTAAGGTGTAGCCTTCCAAATACTCACAGGTGTTTGGTAGCATAGACAACGCCCAAGGCAGACACATGGCTAAAATGTACTCTCCAATAGAAAACCAGCTTGGATGAGAATTCTCTGGAATTCTGGGGAAAACTTAGTGACCTTGGAGGATATTAGCTGAGCTGTCTGTGTAATGAAGACCTAAATAGGTCAATAGAAACAAAGGCTGTGTTGGAGCCGTTCATCTTTCCAGCTCTCTCACCAGTCTCAGTGTTGCATTCAGTTGCATCAGTGAAGCGTGCCTGCCAATCCAAACTGCACATCAAAGACCTGGACCTACTTCACAAAGCTGGGAATCGGCACCAGTCTCACCTGGAAATGACTTCAGTGGGATGTGAGGTAGGATGTGGTGGCCACTGCAAACCATAACTGCGTCGAAGATGGCATTTTGCTCCTTGCCGTGGCTCTGGGTAACAACCTTCCATTGTCCAGAGGATGGAAAATCCGGGCATTTTTTTACACTAAGGACAGTTGTCTTGAACAAATATAGAGAAGGCATCATTGAGGATTACTCTGGCATAACAGGGGACTTGTTCAAGGTCCCGGCAGTAGGGGTGGGCAGAATGTGATAAATAACTCCATTTGGGTTTCATCTCAATCCGATTTCAGGCCACTCAAGGCAAAGACTGCCAAGTGTCTTCCTCTTTGTGCAAGAGGCCTGCCTTGGCAGTGGGGACCAGTCTGTTGAGAGTGTCGAGTACCGAATAAGGACGTGAGAGAGAAAAGAAATGAAAGGCAGGGTCTTGTGAAAGTTGTTATGTAAAAACGGAGTCACTAATGTTAAGAAAACCCTGACAAACAGAGACAGGGAAGGCCAGAAAGAGAGTTCTCACATATATGCTCCTGATAACAAAGAAGACTACAAAAACCTCAACCTTGCACAAAAACTATGGCAACCTTACACAAAAAATACTTCTGCAAGCACATCTGCCCGGCCACTGCCTGTCCAGTCCCAGACTGGCATCTCCCTTGTTGTTATTCTTTATAGCCAAAGATAATTACATCAAGATAATTATATAATCCTCCTTATGTTTGTCTTTTAAAAGCCTTTGTCTGCTTTTGCCTCTCTCCCATCCAAGTACTAACCAGGCCCCACCCAGCTTAGCTTCCGAGATCAGACGAGATCGGGCACGTTCAGGGTGGCACGGCCGTACACGCTTTTACCTCTCTGAAAACACACATGGCTTACTTATTATGGCATGAAACTAATCCATCAATACTTTGTGCCCATATAGAAGTAAAACTCAATGAAAATTAAGCAGGTGGGGGAGGGGGGAGGAGAGGGGTAAATTCTAACAGGTATAATGCCACTATTTGGGTGAAGGGCACACTTATAACTTTGAATCAGTCCATAGAAAGCAAACTATGTAACCACAACTTGTGTACCTCTGTAGTATTCCAAAATAAAAAAAGAAAAGAAATGTACAATCTCAGGCCTCACCCTATTCCAATTAAACCAGAATCTACAATATTCACAGGTTTCTAAGAGGAATGGAAAACAATGAGTTTATTCAGTACATTTCTAAGAAATCCTATTTCTATAGGGAATTTAAGAAAGGGAAACAGCAGTTTAACTTTTCTTATATGTCTTTCCAAGGGAAATGAGGCTAGGAGTATTCAATGATAATAGATATTAATTTAAGTGTAATGACAATAAATATTAATTAAATTAATATTAATTTTGCCATCAACAGCATCATCATTCAAACCTTTAATTTGAACACATGGTTTTCCTCTTTGATTGATGTGTATAATCTATAATATTAGGGTAATGACACTACTTTGGGGGTTTTGTATTATGATCCTATCTTTCAAAAAAAAGTAGGGTGGGATACTTTATTCTTAATTTCTTTTATTATCAGAGTAACTTTCTTATTTAAATGCAAGCTAAATTAATGTAGAGAAACCCATTCTCCCCCAAAATACAATACCTGGAACTGAATGTATTTTAAAAGATCAAAATTTTCAGCAAAAATCCTGAAGTATTCCATAAGTTTAGAATTGTGCAAGAAGTTTGGGAAATCTTTAGGCATTGGAAAGTCACTGAAACAGGACATTTCTTTGCTAGTGTTGGTAATGACAGATTGATAGATGCTCGCTTGGCCATCTTCCACATTTTCCTAAAGAAGCAAATAAAGTAATTAATCATAATTATGTATTCCAAAAAATTCCTTAGCTTCCTGCTCTTCTTCCTACATCGAACTTCCTGTGAGTGAAATGTTTAGGTGATGAGTTGCATCCTGTGTACACCATCATTCCGTGTGATGGGACCTGTTTACTGCGGATCAGTGTCGCTCACTGGGGGGTGATATTGGCATTGGTAGGCGTGGGGACTATTCTTTTGGTGCATAATAAAGTAGTTAGCATCCCAGCTTTCTACCTATTTAATGTCCATCTCTGAGACAACCAGCTCCTTTCCTAAATTCCTCCAGGGTAAGTCTCTTACCTTCACCTCTTTAGGAACCAATAAACCCTGGAGAGCATAATAGAAAATTCCAAGTAAAACAAGTCCTTCGGGGGGCAGGGAGTCTTCACTTCCTCTGAACATCTCTGCCTTTAGTTTATGCTTTATACAAATCAACCTTCTTCAAGTGATAAAGGTGAACAGCTCATACCAATCAAATCTCAAACTTGATTCTCATTGTCAGCAACCATGCTTTGGTGAAACCAGAGGCAGCACATGCTAGGGTTGGGTTTATAATTTTCTCTGCAAGTAGCACCCTGCATGATGAGTGTTCTTAAGTCACCTCAAGAGTCAAGCATGGTGATTCAGTGTCTCTGAAATCCGCATATGACCAAAGAGGCTTTTATAAGAACATTTAAATAATGGTACTCAAGAAGTCTTCTATAGATGCTTCTGCATATGAAGAGACTAAGGCATAATCCAGGTAAATAAAAATTACTATTTTGACTCAGAAAGCCTGAAGGAATTTCTTAATTGAAATAAATTACTTGGCTTTAAGAATTATCAAGACCATAGTCTCTTCCACAGAGTGGTAAAATAAGAGAAGTAAATATTCATTCGAATCCAGCCACAATAAGTCACTTATGCATGTTCATTTCTCATCATTATTCATAGAAAATCACTTTTCCTGCCCAATCTTTAGATAAAGATTTTTGACAACATGGAACAAAGCAGTGTAGACTAGCAGAAGGAACTTGGTCTTCAGAGGTAGATGTGAGTTTATATCTTTATCTTTCAGACTGAATGAGCCTGAACCACATGGTGCCCCTGAACCTCAGTCCTCTCATTTATAAAATAAGGATGTACCAGGTGTTCAATGGTAGTGTCTATCGTTATGGAGGAAGCGATAAGCTCTAGCAACTGTTCACTGCAGTATAAAAAGCCACCTTTGACTGACACCAAACTCACCTGGCAAATGCACACCTGCAATTATTAAACATGAGCTTTCTGACATTTTCTGTATGAGGTTGTATTTAATTTCAAATGAAGTATTGTAAGAGTAAACTTGTGATATCTGTCTCTTCTATAAGCAAAGCTCTTTATGCTTACTGGACCTCACTGTGTCCTTATTTCAGGGATTATTAGCCCAACATGGCTCACAAAGCTAATACGATGTTTGCTCCCAGATCATGTCACTTCACAGCCATACATAGACTATTTGCCAAATATAGGTCGGTTTGTATATATCTCCTTACCTCACTCCCTGCTTCTCTTTCTTCTTTTCTCATTTATTCATTCATCACTTATTCCTTTATCCACTCATGTCTACTATAGGGCTTTTTCCATGAGTAGTGTGTTTAAATTTCATGGTCCAGGGAAGTACAGAGATTTATCTGCCTTGTGGCCATCTAAGATCACACTCCCGTCCATAATCCCCCTAATAAATCATCCCATACAATGAACAGGATTTGCCTGCCTCGTTGTTTGTTTTCTTGTCTCCTTCAGCATTTTGGGGGTGGTGGTAGTGTCACTTGGCCTATATGACCCTCTCACAGAACATGAGAAAATAAATTTGTGTCGAATATTAGATCTTGGGGAAGTGACATTTTAAGGGAGAAAGTGATATTTCAGATTGAACAAAATATTTAGAAAATATTCTCTGTGTGTCGACCACCTCTTTGTAAAATTTCATAGTGAATATTTTGTAAATAAAGGCACATTTACTTACATTTTCCCATTTTCCCTGTGTGTGATGACTTTAGGGCCAACTTTTGGGACACTTTGCATGTGTGAACCTACAGTGGACCAGCATCTACCATATTATATCACCCTTTTAGGAAACTCTCTAATGATTCTAATGAATGGTTGTTAGTAAGAGATGATCAAGCTGTTTTATTAGTTTTCCTTTCTGCAAGGCTACCTGTCTCATGTAGTGATTAATTTCTCTCTTCTCTATCATTAATTCTGAGTATTTGGATGGTTGAATGAATATATGTCTTATTTGGTATTTGAGCAATGTTTGCCAAACTTGCCTCATCATAGATTCATTTGAGACTCTCTTTTTTTTTTTTTGAGACAGAGTCCTCACTATGTCACCTTGGGTAGAGTGCTGTGGTGTCACAGCTCACAGCAACCTCAAACTCTTAGGTTTAAATGATTCTCTTGCCTCAGCCTCCCAAGTACCTGGGATTATAGGTGCCTGCCACAATGCTTGGCTATTTTTTTTTGTTGTGGTCATCTTTGTTGTTTAGCTGGCCTGGACCAGGTTCGAACCCACCAACCTGGTGTAGGTGGCCAGCACCCTATCCACTGAGCTACAGGCACTGCCATTATTTGAGGCTCTCATTAAAAATCCTCAAAAGATTTTGATTAAGCAGGTCTGGGCTAGTGCCCAGGAATCAGTATCTTAAGAAGCTCTCTATGTGTATTTAATGGTCATATGTATTTGAAAAACCTAGTGTTAAAAAATCCCTTTGGCATGAGATGCAGTTTATATTGGCAAAGCACAAGTGCTGCATGACCTTGCTGTCCCTTAACTGGTCAGTCAGTAAGGAGAGCCCTGGACGGTCTCTGCTAAAATGCGAGTTTGCTTTTCATGCATTAAACCTTTTGCCTCCATCTGGATTGTTCTTGTTTTCTTTTTTTCTTTTTTTTTTTAAATTTCATTAATATGATGGCACAGACAATTAGGTAATATTGCTTGCATTTATTAGGTAGAGTCCAAATTATAATTGTCCCCCTCACTCAGGAGGTGTGTCATGTACCCTTACATTGAGTCTGTTAGGTGAGAGCACACCAGTGTTCTCATGTGTTTTAATACCCCACTTAGATACACCTGATACATAATCCTAAAGTCATTACTCTTGAGTTCTAAACTTGAATTTCTGTTTAATCTTTTTGAGCTACATTGCAAGTCAGGGCACAGTTAGAAGTCGTGGTTTAGCTGCTTAGGAGTCATCTAGGCTTAGGTTTGAATGCCACAGTTGTGTGACTTCCCCTCTCACTTAACCTCCCCCATTTTCTGTTGGCTCAGATATAAAATATCCAGTTATTATTAGTAGTAACAAACATTTACTTAACTCTATTATAAGCCAGGAACAGTTCTAAGCTCTTTATGTGAATCACCTCCCTTAATCTTCAAAATAGCACTGGAAGATAATCACACTTTTCTATCATTATGTTCACACGTAACTCAGTAAACTGGGACACAGGGATGTAAACGACTTGCCCAATATCTCACAGGTGGGTGGCAAGCTAGTACGTACTCATTCAAAGGTTGCAGGAAGGAATAATGATAAATCTGTCTTATAAAGCTAGATTTACCTATCTACATATCTTCCTCATTTTCATGCAAATTCTTAAGGACAGCTAGCATTATCAATATTTGGGTTTGACAGAATGAACTTAATAAAACATATTGAATGAAGAATTTCATGGCAGTTGTACTGAAGTGTCTGTCATCAGTAAAGCTCAGCAAAAACCCTGGTCTATTTGTTAGGGAAAAATAATAGTGATGGGGACACATCCTCTGAAGAAGCATTTGGCTCCATGATTGAAATGGAAGTGGCATCCTGAAAAGAAGTAGATTACTTAGCCTTAAGCATTAGCATGAACCCTAATGCTTAAGGCTAAGTAATTTACTTCCATCTTGTAAAAGGTTCTCTAATATTTGTATAACCTCTAATTAGCATATTAGAGAGTGATCAAAGTTGCTTAAGAAATTCCTCAAAAAAGCCCATCAGTAGCTGCAATTCACCCTGAAATAGCAGCACAACCTGTTGGAAACATCAGAAAATCTCACTTACTTTGAACCTCCACAGCCCTCCAATATCTTCAGTCCTCTCAAAGCAGGTGGGCTCGAGTCCTTCATCCACACAGCACTTCAGAGAGATCAGCCCACTGACCCCGGCTCCAATCACTGCCACCTTTTTTGCCATTGGCTTCTGCCGAGGAGTTGGTCAATGAATATTGCTCGCCTGGGACCAAACGTAAGAGAATCCTTTTGGAATGATCAAGTAATTGGCTTTAAACACTGTCGCAGTACTAGTTTAATTAGCAGCACTGACTGAATAAAATGCCAGACACGGCCTTATCCCTTCTTCCCCTTGAGAAAAGCTAAGTTGTCTTACGGACTTTGTTGCATAGCTTGTTTACAACATCTTGGTTTAATATTTAAAAGCAAACCATTTAACAAAGCCAAAGTATTTAATAAAACAGGCTGCTAGGGATGTGAGCCAAGTCTCTGGTTAGACTGCTGAGCTTTTCCTTATCAGTTTCTCTCCCCAGTGATCATTCTTACCTTTATTTTTGCCTTTTGGGACCTTTCACAGAGTAGTTTTCTCTCTTGATTGTGTGCTAGGAGGCGGTCAGAAGTGTTTTTAAGAGTTGGAGGTGGCTGTGAGAACTGGGAGGAGCATCTCCTCCTCCATGATGCCAGCTGGACTCCAAGGCTATCAGGATCCTAAAATCAAGCAACACTCTGAGGTCAAGAGTAACAGTGGAATGTCTTTATAGTAACAGCATATGCACTTGTACATGTAGGATGCAGATAGTTTACAAATCATTTTTATAATGATGTAATAATTGTTCATTAGCTAAATGAGCAAAGAGAGATAAATAAAAAGAAGTTAAAATTACAGCTAATCTCACCACCCAGAGATAACCACTATTTACATTTTCGGTATCTCTTTTCACCTAATTGGTACACACACACATATACAAACAAACATGGAATTGGTGTCTAATTGCCAACTTGATGTTTCACTTTCTAGTAATACAAATACCTTTGTACCTATGGCAGCATTTTTCACGGTTGCATTTCATAGTCAACCATCTAACAAATGTTCATTTCTACGTGACAGGCAATATTTGTGACATATCACTGTGACTGGATGAACAAGGCAGCTTGTGTTCTGGCCTGGTTATCTCAGACTCGATGGTTTCTGGACTCTGGCACACTGTGGTTACCTGTTCCTAGACTGCTCACCCTGCCCAGACTCATCTTGATTTTTCTTCTTGTGTGTATGCTGAGTTGGATGATCCTTGTGAGATTTCTAAGATCTTCCTTTCTACTGCCTTCTTTTCAGTTTGGTATAGAACTGGATAGCTTACCTGTGCTTACAATCTCAGTTATTAGCATTAACATTTATTAGAAGACTAAGTTAGGAGAATACAAATTCCTTGTATACCTTAGATATTGTCTAAATGATGGAAGTGAAGGACTCCGTTCTCCAATCCAAGGTCAGTGATTATAAGGACCCTGAGATGCTTTATTTAAATCTATTCAGCAAATATCTAGTGAAGACTTCCTAGGTGCCAGACACTTTCTTTTCTCTCTCTTTCTCTCTTTCTTTCTTTCTTTCTCTCTTTCTCTCTCTTTCTTTCTTTCTTTCTTTCTTTCTTTTTCTTTCTTTCTTTCTTTTCTTTTTTTTTTTTTTGAGACAGAGCCTTTAAGCTGTCACCCTGGGTAGAGTGCCATGGCATCACAGGTCACAGCAACCTCCAACTCCTAGGCTCAAGTGATTCTCCTGCCTCTGCCTCCCAAGTAGCTGGGACTACAGGCTCCCGCCATAACACCTGGCTATTTTTTCGTTGCAGCTGCCATTGTTGTTTGGTGGGGCTGGCTGGATTCGAACCTGCCAGCTCAGGTGTATGTGGCTGGCGCCTTAGCCACTTGAGCCACAGGCGCCGAGCTGCCAGACACTTTCTAAGTGCTGCAGATACAGCAATGAACAAATGACAAACTCCCCACCCTTGTGGAGCTTGTATTCCACGGGAGAGAGTCAGAAAATCAATCAATCAATCAAATAAAATAAGCAGTAGATGGTAATGAAAGGTATGGATAAATTAAAAAAAAATCAGGGAAGGGAGCTCTGGGGTATAGGATTGAAAGATAGTTTTATAACGTTAAGTAAGATGTTCAGGAAACATCATTTTCCCTGATATTTCCCAAAGTGAATTTGGTTGTGATAAAAGGCTTTCTCTGTCTAATAAACAGAGCAGCCCTATGACAAAAGTAACTAACCACAACAAAAGCGATGATTAATGACTAAGGAACAAAAGGGCTGAACACAATTTTCAGTTAAAAAGTAAACAAAAACAAAAATAAAAACAACCCCCCCACCCCAAATTAAGTGACTTTGTTGACGGTTGGGCTACAAATTTTGTAAATAGACTGTGAAAAATTCTCTGACTGTATCTTCACTATCTCTTCTCTGTTTAGTTATGGTATCAGTGGAAGCCCTGCTGGAAATAACTGTGTTTTGTATAGAGAAAACAAAATACATAGATATGTTAGCAAATTAGTTTTCTCAACCCTTGAGAGGTGACAGAGGTGGATGGCTCAGTTCTCCCCCAGAGACAACCTATGTGAGGGTATTAATGCCCTCTTGTGCCAAGCATGTATTATGTCTCATATACCTACGTTCAGAGCAGCATAGGAGCTGAGGAGCAGGCATCTTCTTGGCACAAGTACCAGCTGACAAGCTTGCTCTGCAAGTTAGCCCTGCCTGGCAAATCATACTTAGATGTGTGCCAAGGACCAATAAGCTTCCCCAAAGAATATAATGTAGTCAATGGTTTCATAAACTTGTTGGTCCTTGGCACACGTGAGTGTATCACTTGAGGAAGTGAGCTATAAAGCACCTGGCCAATTTTCTATTAGTAAACTTTCCTAAGATTTTGCTATTATAAAAATTCAGCATACTTCATGTACATTTCTTCCACACTTACCCAATCATTTTCTTAGGATCAATGCCTAACGCAGAAATTCCTGAGGGAAAGTATTTGCACATTTTTAAGAATACAGTGCTCCTCACACTTCAATGTGCGTACAAAACATTCGGAGATCCTGTTAGAATGCTGATGGGGATGTTGTAGACATGGGATACGCTTCCTAGAAATTTCAGGTATGTCCTTAGGCTGTAGTTAGAGTTGCAAGTTCCTGATGTGCTTTGCCAAGTTGTCTCTAGGAAACAGACACATTTTAATACTATTTAATTTTACACAGTGTTTCAAATTAAAATTAAGTCATTTTATCTGGATAAATGCCTACTTTTACATAGATAAATTCATTTTAGTAGTTCAGGACCATAGACAATACCATCCATCTCTATTTTAAGAATGTGAAAACTCTCTGGCTTAGCTACCAGAGAGTTTAGGAACAACCACGATGGCAAGGAACTTCTTAAAGTTTGTTACACAAAGAGCCAGTGAAGAGACATTTATTTATTTATTTATTTATTTATTTATTTGTTTAGAGACAGAGTCTCACTATGTTGCCCTGGGCAGAGTGCAGTGGCATCACAGCTCACAGCAACCTCAAACTCTTGGGCTTAAGTGATTCTCTTGCCTCAGTTTCTCAAGTAGCTGGGATGACAGATGCCCACCACAACACCCAGCTATTTTTTGTTGCAGTTGTCATTGTTGTTTAGCAGGCCTGGGCCGGGTTCAAACCTACCACCCTCAGTGTATGTGGCTGGTGCTATGATCATTGTGCTATTGGTGCTGAAGAGACTTTTGATACTTAGCTTAACCAGGGGTCCTCAAACTATGGCCCATGGGCCACATGTGATGGGGTGATTGTGTTTGTTCCCTTTTTTTTTTTTTTTTTTTTACTTCAAAATAAGATATGTGCAGTGTGCATAGGAATTTCTTCATAGTTTTTTTTTTAACTATAGTCTGGCTTCCAATAGTGAGGATAGTGAATTGGCCCTCTGTTTAAAAAGTTTGAGGACCCCTGGCCTAGATGATACATGTTGAAGCTTAATAGAGGAAGGCTTAGAGGAGGGAGGAGCAAGATGGCGGCTAATAGCTTCCTTGCAACTGGGCACAGTGAATCTGGGGAGAGAAGACACCAGGCATCTCTGGCTGGTGGGATCTGCCCAGAAACATCCCTTTAGGGACACAGGGAGTCAGGGAGAGACCTCTGGACCCCATGAGGAGGACAAAAGCAGTGGAGAACTGGCAAGTGGTTGTGCGTGTGTTTGTTTGGTACAATCCCGCTGGCAACTGTAAGTACAGCAGCAGCGAGATTGTAAACTGGAAAGGCCTTACCTGTGAGCTGTTTGGATTTTTTTTTTTTTTTTTTTGGCCTTGGCACTGAGTTGAACTACCTTGGGAGAACTTAGGCAAGAGTGTGGAGGACTTTAAACATTGTCTAGGGCCCCAGACTGAGCTGCCAAACCAGATGGAGCTAATAGTGTTTGGCTGTGGGCCGCGCAGAGCCATTGTGGGAGAATTGCTCCGGAAAGCTCTGCCCTTAGGATTGCAGAGTAAGGATCGGGAAGGAGCTAGTAACCTAGTGACTGAGCAGGCTAAATGTGTGGACTGAGATGCCTTACAGCCATGGCCTTCAGGTGCATACAATGAGACTGGTTTTGGCACACTGGGCACGGCAATTTAAAGAGCAAGAGGAAGTGAAAACAAAATTAGGGCAAGGGAACAGATAAAAGAAATCACTCATGAGGAAGAATCAGCAGAAAAATCCTGGCAACATGAAAAACCAGTCCAGAGCAACTTCCCCCCAAGGGACTGTGAGGTAGCTACTGCAGAGGATTCCACCTATAAAGGAATGTTAGAAATGACAGAAAGGGAATTTAGAATACAGATGATGAAAAAAATGAGGGAAATGATGAAAACAATGAGGGAAATGATGAAAACAATGAAGAAAACTTCTGATAAAGTGGAAAATAACCAAAAACAAATCCAAAAACAGAATCAAATAAGAGATGAACGATATGAAGAATATAGAAAGGATATAACAGAGATGAAGGAACTGAAGCAGTCAATTAGGGAACTTAAAGATGGAACAGAAAGTATCAACAACAGATTAGACCATGCAGAAGAAAGAATCTCTGAGGTAGAGGAAAAAGCTCTTGAGATAACACAGATAATTAAAGAGGCAGAAAAGAAGAGAGAGAAAGCAGAAGTTCAGTGACAGAATTATGGGACTTTATGAAGTGCTCAAATATATGAATTATAGGTATCCCAGAAGGGGAAGAAGAATGCTCCAGGGAAATGGAAGCCATACTAGAGAATATTATAAATGAAAATTTCCCAAATATCACCAAAGATTCTGACACACTGCTTTCAGAGGGATATTGGACCCCAGGTTGCCTCAAATCTAACTGAGCTTCTCCAAGGCACATTGTGATAAACCTATCCAAAGTCAAGACAAAAGAAAAGATTCTACAAGCTTCCAGGAGTAAGCACCAGTTGACCTATAGGGGCAAATCCATCAGGGTGATTGCAGACTTCTTTAATGAAACTTTCCAAGCAAGAAGACAATGGTCATCTGCCTTTAATCTACTTAAACAGAACAATTTCCAGTCCAGAATTCTATATCCTGCTAAGCTAAACTTTAAAATTGACAGAGAAATCAAATCATTTTCTAATATACAAACATTGATAAAATTTGCCACAACAAGACCAGCTCTACAGGAAATACTTCAAACTATTCTACACACTGACCATCACAATGGCTCAACAGCAAAGTAAAAACTCAGCATTTAAGGGACATAACCTAACTTCCACACTATTGCAAAAGATAAAACTAAGCAATGGACTTTCCCAAAATAAGATGAATAGAACTCTACCACACTTATCAATTATCTCAATAAATGTTAATGGTTTGAATTCCCCACTGAACAGGCATAGATTGACTGACTGGATTAAAAAACACATGCCATCCATTTTCTGTCTGTAGGAAACACACCTAGCTTCAAAAAACAAATTAAAACTCTGACTTAAGGGTTGGAAAACAATTTTTCAGGCAAATGGAATTCAGAAGAAAAGAGGAGTTGCAATCTTATTTTCAGATACATGTGAATTTAAAGCAACTAAAGTCAAAAAAGACAAAGATGGTCACTTTATGTTGGTCAAGGGATAAATACAAAAAGAAGATGTTTCAATTCTAAATATTTATGCACCGAATTTAAATGCTCCCAGTTTCTTAAAACAGACCCTACTAAGTCTGAGCAATATGCTATTCTATAATACCATAATAACAGGGGACTTTTTTTTATTGTTGAATCATAGCTGTGTACATTAGTGTAATCGCCTGTACCCATTCTAACATGTACCATAGATGTGGCCCCACCCATTCCCCTCCCTTCACCAAAATCTCCCCCCTCCCTTCCCC
>CAUYPK010132357.1:0-26234 GCA_963574355.1 Loris lydekkerianus
GTCTCAACACAATAACTGTGAAATTGCCAGGAAGGCTATGTTAACCAGTGTGATATAAATGTGTCAACCGGTCTGTGAAACTAGTGTATGATGCCCCATGATCATACCAATGTACATAGCTATGATTTAATAAAAAATAAAAATAAAAAATAAAAACAAATAAAAAACAAAAGTAAGAAAATGGTAGCTCCACATCACAAAATCCCCAAACTGCAGATGTTGGTGTGGATGTGGAGAGAAGGGAACACTTCCACACTGCTCGTAGAATGCAAAGTAATACAGCCTTTTTGAAAGAAGTATGAAGAATCCTTAAGGAACTAAAAGTTGACCTACCATTTGATCCTGCAATATCATTACTCAGTATCTACCCAGATGAATAAAAATCATTTTACAAGAAAGACATTTGCACCAGAATGTATATTGTGCCAATTTACAATAGCCAAGTTGTGGAAGCAGCCTAAATGCCCATCTACTCATGAATGGATTAATAAATTATGGTATATGTAGACCATGGAATACTATGCAGCCATAAAAAGAGGGAGACTTTACATCTTTCATATTTACCTGGATGGAGCTGGAACATATTTTTCTTAGTAAAGTATCTCAAGAATGGGGAAAAAGGGGCAGCACCTGTGGGAATAGGGCACCGACCGCATATACCAGAGGTGGCGGGTTCAAGCCCGGCCCTGGCCAAAACTGAGGAAAAAAAAAAAAAAAAGGAGGAAAAAATATCCAATGTACTCAATACTTTTATGAAACCCGTATATAACATTTACACATTCATAGGAATGATAAACATAAGGATAGTCCAGAAAGACGGAGGGGAGAGGGTGGAAGATGAGTAGAGGGAGGGTATTTGGTGGGATCTCACCTAATGTGCACAATGCAAGGGTACATTTCAAAACTACTAGGAGTATATTATAGATGATGCACAACAAAAATAAGTGAGGTGATAGTTACGTTAATCAGTTTGATTTAAGTATTCCTCGTTGTATATCAAATTATCATATTGTATCCCATGAATGTATACAGTTCTGATTTAATAAAAATTAAGTTAAAAAAGCAAACTACGTAACAATAGATTAGTTCACCTTTATATAAAAAATCTTCAAAAAGTATCAGATATTTACAGCATTTGCATAGTGATGAAAATTCACGAGTCAAATTTATATGTTAAAAGACAATTTTTACTTCCATGGAAGGGAATGTAATAAAAACAGGGGAGCTGTGATCAAATTCTTTCCTTATGATAAGAACAGAATTATAAAATGAATTCTAAGTTAAGTTATAAGAAATATTTTTTAAAAAATGGTAGCTCCATAGTTTGAGATAGTTGACTAAATCTTAGCCAGGTTGGGGAAGGAGAACACCATTTTTTTTTTTTTAAGTTTTTTTATACTGTTTTTAAAGTCTGTTACTGCACAGTTCTCTCTTAGCACAGTGCCCTGGCCACTGCCTCATAGTGAGACAGAAAGTTTCAGGATTCAGAAGAAGTTGTACTATCAAACACATTTTTGAAATACCGAGGGAGTGTCTGTAAATATGATGGTAAAATTGCAAAATTTTATGCATAATATATGAAGCAATTTTCCTAGACTTTGTACAGCTTGTTATTTACGCACGTGAGTCACCTCATCACATGTTCACCGCGGTGCCTGCTGTGAGCCAGGTGGTCCTCACTGGCACATTACCAGCAGCCCTGGTTTCCCTCTGATTACCCAGGTGTGAGATGAGACAGCTCTGACCGCTGTGATAGGTGTGTTTTTATAGAACCGGAGGCCTACAGGCAAATGAGTCCTCTGAGTTCGCTCTCCTCCGAGCCTCCTTTCTGAACATCCTGTCTTTCCCTCTTCTCGCTGTCTCATTGGGTTCCATTCAGGTTCTAGAGCCCCCATGTGCTGAGGCCCAGCATGGGCAGGAGTGGGGCAGGGAAAGCACTGACCATGTGGGCCATGCTGCTCTGCGTCCTGCAAAGAAGGACTGTTTGATTTCTTCCTTCATTTCCGTCCACAGTGCAGGGAGGTCCGAGTTCCAGGGAATGGAAACGCGGACCGATGCCACGGCCTGCTCCCATCTGTATTTTCTGCTCCTTCCTAAGGTTTGTCATCGTGGGGGCTGAGGTGCTTTGATACACACACGCTGGGTATGGCTGGGGTGTTGGTCAAAAATGTCACAGTATAAGAGATCCTGAGATGAGGGCTGTGAAAGGGGACATGTGACGATCCTCACTCAGGACATAAATTAGTTTAAATGAGGCTATTACATGGTGCAAATATTGACAATGGTACTACTAATAGCAGCCGTCCTCTCCGAGGTGCAGAGTTGGCCCAACCCTGTCCCAGGCATCACTGTCATGCTCTCTCCCAGCATCACACACCCCCAGGGCTGGTTTATGTTTCCCTCTTGTTGCCTCCAGATTTGGAGGCTGTGGGAGCCCAGGCATGTGGAGTCACCTCCTCAAGGTCACACAGTGTCAGGCACACTCTGAAACTGGTGCCTAATCCCACAATTACTGGAAGCGTTGGGTTGAAACACTAGGGAAGAGGAGACGCCGAGTGATGGGAGTCTGGGGGTGGGGAGGAAGAGTGCGGTCCTGGCTGGGCTGCGTGTCCTCTGCTGGCTGAGCAAGCAGGGCAGCACTGTCGGATGAACCTTGACAGGTAGGCAAGGCCAGGGGAGAAACTGTTTTCTGAGACTTGACTTCAATTCACCGTTTTTTCTTTCATTATTTAAAAAAGTTGTATGTGTTCACCGTCCCTCTGGCACTTGTGATTTTTATCTTGCCATGCTCCTGTGTAATACCTAGGAGAACTAAACAGCTTCGTCTCACCTTCATGATTTATTTTGTGGATGTGAGGAGTGCCAGTCAGCAGAAAATTCTAGATCACCCTAAGTGTGTGATCTAGCAAAATAACCTATTGGTGAATGAATACAAAACTAAGATTCTCAGGCTGGGTGTCCTGTTTAAGACTTTTTTATCAATGAGCCCAAGAAGCCTAACCAGGAAAAGTGCCGGATTAGAAAAGCTCTGCTGGGATGAGGCCAGTGTGGCCAATTCTGCACCCACATGAGACGACACGGCTCTTCTGCCTGGAACTGCGAGGGATATCTGTTGCGTGTGAACATGGATCACAGCTGGTATAAAGAGGGACCTTTCAGGTGCGGGTACTGACCCAAGTTTCCTGGTCCTCCTCTGTCCTCCTGGGGAGGATAAGTGGGGGCTTCCCTCTGCCCCTCGCCCTCGGCACTCTTGACAGGCCAGCGAGTCCCACGAGGAAGCACACTAGGTCAGATGCCTAACGCAGACCTCTCAATCAACTCAACCTTCAGCTTGAAAAACAAAGCCACTCTCTAAAATATGCCTTTAGTGGGAGTAGGCAGCAAACACATGTAGCACAGCGTGCTCGCTGGGGTCAGTCACCTGCTATCTCGGGCCCTCAGTGTCCTCTCCATCTATAGGATGTGTTTCCCAGGGGATCTTGAAGTATCTTTCTGTTTTGCCAACCTTGAGGACTGTGTTGGGTAATTGGCAGAGTGGGGAGGGAGTGTAAGAAGAAGGCCACCAGGAGCAGCTGCCAGGAAAGATCTGCTGGCCCCATGGCTCCTGCTGCTGAGCCTGCCTCACGCAGGGATGTGTGTTAAACTGTCCCACATAAGCCGTGCAAGGCAAGTCTGTAATGGGTTAATAATGGCTTTTGCTCACACAGAGGCAAAAGGAGAGCTGGGCTCCCTCTGAGGCATACACAGACCCTATTTGTTTGGAAATAAAAATCCAGAACAGTTTCTCTGATGTCATTCTCCCGTTAAGCCCAGGTGGTCAGGGACTAACAATCTCTCCCCTGGAGATAAGGGCCAGCAGTTGACAGGTGTTTAAAACATATTGTATTTGGAGCCTTAAGGTCTCTGCCCTGGGGAGAAACAAAGTCATTACTCCATTATGAGGCAAACTAAGTGTGCACCTGAGGGATTTTATTTCCCCTTCTACCCCAGCAGTTCTTTGTGATTTTTATTTAGATACCTTGCTCAAGAGTTGACACATGTCTAAGAAGAAAGAAGAAGCAGAAAAGATTATGATGATTTGTAGACTTGGTGTCTCCCCACAAGTTAAGGTTAGATAGAAAGAGTTAGAGATCAATTGGTGAGAATACACTTGTGGTGCATCTTACAATGGTATATGTGAAACTTAGTAAATGTGGAATGTAAATGTCTTAACACAATAACTGTGAAATTGCCAGGAAGGCTATGTTAACCAGTGTAATATAAATGTGTCAACCGGTCTGTGAAACTAGTGTATGATGCCCCATGATCATATCAATGTACACAGCTATGACTTAATTAAAAAAAAAAAAAGTTAAAAAAAAAGAGTTAGAGATCATAGATTAAGTGTATACGTGACCACCAGTGTATATAAGGTGGTCAAGAATAAAGATCCTCTGCTACACCCCATCCCAAGCTGTGTAGTCATCTGTTTCTTGTTTCCAGATTAATATTAATAATTGCAGGAGTGAGCTTGCACCCGCGGCAAAGCTGTTGTTTTCTCAGGTCTCCGGTCACACAACACAGGGGCCTGGAGGAATTATTTTGCTGTTGACGTCAAAGGACCTAAAGTCACCAGTATCCTACCTGTTGAGATAATCTTTGTGTTTCTTGATTTTTCCATCACTCCTCCTGGGATCTGAGCAGCAGCATCTGGGACCGCCCACTGGTCTGCAGGTGTGAGGCCTGGTGACGGGCACCTGCCTGCCCCAGAAGCTCAGGAGTCCACCTCAGATAGGGGGAAGGTGCTTCCAGCTGTATCTGCTACTTGCGTAAAGCCAACCTGTGATCTTGTCCCATCAGTTACATTCCAATACAACAAGCCGTGATGAATTTTAATTCTGTGGGAAGTAACTAGAAAATAGCAAAATGAAGTGAGAACTCTGGTGCATTCCTCTCCTGCCATATTTATTATAGCAAATGTCTGGGTTTGTCTTGCATTGGGAGGCCAGTGTGAGTTGTTTTTCCAGCAGTGGCAAAAAATGGGTGCAGATCCATGTCCACATTGTGGGAACTGACAAGCTGGTCACCTGAACTGCAATGCTCACTGGGGCTCTTACTCCACAGTGGTAACACTCACTGATCCTCTGACACTCACTGTGACACTGACTATTCACTGTGACACTATGACACTCACTGACCCTGTGACACTGTGACATTGTTCCTATGACACTGCTCACTGTGACACTACTCACCTGTGACACTCACTTACTATGATACTCACTTTCAAACTCATAACACACTGTGACACTGACTATGATACAGTGACACTCGCCATGACACTGCTCACTGTCACACTCACTGTCTTGCTTACTGTCACTCTCACTGTCACGCTGTGGCACTCACTGATCCTGTGATGCTGTCACGCTCACTGTGGCACTCACTGTGACACTGCAGCATTCACCATGACATTGCTCACTGTAACACTCACTGATCCTGTGACACTGTCACACTCACTGCCATGCTGTGGCACTCACTGATCCTGTGATGCTGTCACACTCACTGTGGCATTCACTGTGACACTGCAGCATTCACCATGACACTGCTTACTGTGACACTCACTGATCCTGTGGCACTGTCACACTGTCATGCTGTGGCACTCATTGATCCTGTGATCCTGTCATGCTCACTGTTACACTGTGACACTCACTGTGGCACTCACCATGATGCTGCTCACTGTGGCACTCACTGATCCTGTGACACTGCCACACTCACTGTCACATTCACTGTCACACAGTGACTCACTGTGGCACTCACCATGACACTGCTAACTTTGACACTCACTGCGGCACTCACCATGACGTTGCTCACTGTGACACTCACTGATCCTGTGATGCTGTCACGCTCACTGTTACACTCATTGTCACACTGTGACATTCACTGTGTTACTCACCATGACACTGCTCACTGTGACACTCAGTGATCTGTGACACTCGCTGGTCACTGTGACCCTGCTGGCCTGTGTTCTTTTTCAATCAGGACATCAAGATAGAGGGGAACCAGACAGACGAACCCATCTGTGTCTGCTGCGGAGTGTCACAGGGATGGCAGACAGACGAATCCAGCTGTGTCTGCTGCGGAGTGTCACAGGGGTGGTGCCCTCCTGTCTGCATGACAGTGTGGTCATCCTGTGTCCTCCAGTGTTCATGGCCAGCACTCAGAGTTCTGATGTCTGAAATTTGGGACTAGAAACAGAGATATTTTGTGAACAGAGATACGCTATTTAGACTACAGACTTAGGGCATGTTTGCCCCAAGGCTAAATTAACAGCTATTCACAAATGGAGGATCTCAACATTTTTCTGCCTCTCTTTTCCCTGAGACAATGAACTTGTTTTTGGTTTTTGGGTTTTTTTTTTTTTAATTTTGTGTCCTCTTTTCCAAAGTGTCTGCATTTTTCCAGTTGTGAATTAGTCACTGATCTCTTTTAGCCTCCGTGGGAGGATGGAAGTAAATTTGTAGAAGAAATTCCTGATAGTATTCTGTAAAGGGAAGAGAATTTAGAAATAGGCGTCTACTTTGTCAGATGGAAAATCAGACCCTTTTATTACTATTGTATCTCACTCCTTCTGTGTAGTTTGTGATAATGATGGTGGCAATGTCTAGTTAATAATGCAAATCGCAGTGCAAGGACACATTTATAGTTAAGGTTAAATGCTTTTCCAAGGCTTTCAATAACTTGCTGCCAGAGGGATGTTGCTATGGATTCTATCTCTTTTATTTATTTCCAATGTCTGTATATATGTGGAAAAAAAGAATTGGAGAGGGAAGCTGTATCTCCCTAAATCTCAGCTTAGTAAAGCCAATTGTAAGGAATTTGTCATTTTACACATATTCATATTTTACATACATTTTAGGAAACACAAAATAAGGCATAATATACCAACATATTATACTGTCTTAAAAGAATAGATGAAAAAATTAAAAAAATTTAAAAAGAATAGATAAATGTGATGTGGAGCCTACAAATTAACAATGTTAATTATTAATTATTAATTGATCCAAAACAAAACTTTCCAGATTTTTTTTTCAAATATCAAAGAAAAATACTCTGAATAAATAGCACTTTAATGTGGGTCTTTATGGCTCTTAAGCATACACCTTTGAGTTTTAATTGACTTAGAATACCAACAGTCATATTTCATTAATTTAATAAAAACCTAAAATATTACACAAAATTATATTTAAATATTAACTGGGCTCCAATTTAGCCATGTACATTTCACAGGATGTATATCACTGTTACTAGATTATTATTTTAGGAAAAAGAAGTAGGTAAAATAATATCAGAATCTCAGATAGGGTTGAAGACGATATTTTTATGATTTCCCTGTTTTTATCATTAGAACCTAGTTTGATCAACAAGCACACTTTATTCACAGGAATGAATTCCTTACAACCAGGATTCACTTCTTGAAATTGAAGTCCATGGCTAAATGTTAAGCGTTACCGTCACCAAGCCTGTTTAAATGATCTGGCTCAAACCCGGCCCCCTCTTGGACTCCTTCCCTGGCCATTCTACACTGGGTCCCTCTGTTCTTCCCCGTGGATCTGACAGTGTCTCTGCCTCTCTCCAGATCCCACCTTGAATGGCTGTCACTCCAGCTGGCAGCCCCACCCCCACCCCAGGGTGCTAGCCCGCTCTCTGCTCCACACAACTCCATCTGCGTGGCCTCTAGCCAGATAACTATCTCGGCTGTGTTTGCTTCTCTTCTCTTACAATGTGGTACCGATTTCTCTTGCCTACCTCACAGTATCATAAAAAATAAAAGGGCACAATGGCAGGAGAAATAGATCAGGAGAAAGATGAGCTACACAGCAGGAAGCCCCCAGCCTGGAACCTGGGATGAGCAGCCTCCAACTTGTGGTCAGGGAACGTTTCTTAACCTTTCTGAGTATTTCTACCAAGGAAATAAAGAACTCAAACCATATTCTGCTAAAGGATAATTTTCCAAAAGTTTAAGAGATGACTCCTCAAGGATGAAATAAGCACATCAAATATTTCACTCAACTCACTAGTGAAGGAGGAACTTGCTAAGATATCAACACCAGTTAAAGGAGCAATTGAGGGACTACTAGTCGTTTGTAGAAAATGTAACAAAGAAATTTTTGGAAAAAATATTATTGTGTTAATATTTAACACAATATTAAATATTGTGTTAAAACCGGTAAATCCCTACAAGGAAATAAACCATCATCTTTGGTGTTATCTTTTCTATCAGACAGAAATCTACAGGTTTGGAAGAAGCATCACTATTATAGGGATGTTGACTCATCCCTTTAGAAAGAGCCTTTTTAACAAATATTGTTACAATATTTAACAAATATTGTTAAAAAGGCTCTTTCAACTTTAAAATGCCATGAATCAATATTAACAATGTTTAACTCTGTTCGTGATAACTCAGCAACCAGAACAACTCACACTGGAAACCTGCACTTCTGGGACTTTGGTGTTTGATAACCCTCAGTATCACAGAAAAATTATGTTTTTCCTTCTAATAATTTATGACTAAAACAGATAATTTTATTTATAAACACTCAAATAATGAATATACCAGTAAAAGTCCTTAAATTTCCTGTTAATTCCTTGCCTAGCCAGGTCAGCTTTTTTCTTGTGGTTTTTCTCTGAAACACTGTCAGGTCTCTAAACTGTCAGGTGTTTTAATCATATGCTACCATCTAACATACCCCGTCTAACTACATCTGATATTTTTGTATTTCTTTATTTTGTCATTTTTATATTTTCTCATTCTTGAGGGGATTCCTAAGTCCTTTAGATTTCTTTAGAATTTTTTAGATTTTTTACATGTCATTTTAGTTATCTTTGTCAAAAGATGTTCAACCCAATGTATTCTAGAACTTTCTATTACTGTATTTGCATTTTGAAATTTAGGAATCCATCTGATAATTTATTTGCCTGTTGTCAAGTTTGTTCCTGTTATTCATAAGCAGGTGTTTGGCCGTACTCTCTATACATTTCTGTTGGCTTAGTGTGGGTTTGCATGACATTGAAACCTGTGACCAGTGCTGAATGTGAGTGGTGTCTTTGGTGGTGAAGACACCACGGAATCTGCTCGGGAGCAGGCAGTCGTGTTATGCAACACGCCTCAGAGCTGTCCTGGCAGCAGGTGTGGATACTGAGGGCTTGTCATTGCCTGAGGTCCTTCCTGACACTTCCAGGGGGAGGAATCCTTCAGACAAAGAATGGCAGAGAGTGGTTGAGGACCAGGGCCTGAGGGTCAGAGGGAGCAGCACCACACTCAGCTGTGTCTTCAAAAGCGTCTTCAGTGAATACAAAGATGAAGTCTTTAGAATGATATCTGGTCTTGGATTTTTTGTGTCTTTTTTGTGTCATATTCAACACATTTAGTTACCCAGTTCAGAAATCCTTTGAGCCATTTATTCTAGAACAAGATGTGGAGGAGAGCTCAGATAGCAATTAAGTGATAATACAATCCTGAAGGGTGTTAGGAGCTAGGAACGGGCCCTGGGAAACTGTTTAACTTTATGGTGATTATCTGACCCCAAAATAACCAGTTGGCAAGTGGCAAGCTCTTGTACTACCTGTGATGTCTTTTCCTTAAAAAAGAAAAAAAAAAAAAAAAAAAAAGACAAAGAAAGCTATTTTAGACAAAGTGATGATATATTAGCAGAGACTCCAGGCGAAAGTTGCGAGGTAGCAAAGTTGCCCGGAGTTTTTCTACTTCCTTTTTTTTTTTTTTTAACCAAGGCTTATATTGACTTTATTTTGTTAATTAAATCATAACTGTGTACATTAATGCTTTTATGGGGTACATTGTGCTGATTTGATATACAATGTGGAATGCTTACATCAAACTGATTAACATAATCCTCACCTTGCTTGCTTATTTGTTGTGGTCAGACATTTATACTCTACTCTTGATAGTTTTGGAATGTGCCATTGCATTGTGCACAATAGGTGCAGTCCCACCAAATCCCTCCTCCCTCTCCCCTCCCTTCTCCCTCCTCTGTCCTCCTTTCTGGACTATAGTGGTGTTTTATCATTTGTATGAATGTGTAGGTGATTATATATTGGTTTCATAATAGTATTGAGTACATTGGATACCCAGATGATCAAAAATCATTTTAGAACAAAGACATTTGCACCAGAATGTTTATTGTAGCACAATTCATAATTACCAAGTCATGGAAATAGCCCAAATGCCCATCAACCCATGAATAAATTAACAAATTCTAATATATGTACACCATGGAATACTATGTAGCTATGAAAAAGGTGGAGCCTTTACATCTTTTATGTTTGCCTGGCTGAAACTGGAACATATTCTTCTTAGTAAAGTATCTCAAGAATGGAAGAAAAAGTATTCAATGTACTCTACTTCCTTTTAAACAAATGACACTCCCTTCTTTCCCAACCTCACCAAATCACTCCTTTTTTTTCCATGTAGCTTCTTTTGTGGGCTACATGTTGCCCAGATAAGAAGTGGCTCAATTTTGACCATTTTCCCCTGACCCATCTATCATCAAATAAGGACTTTCATTGTCTATCAGAAGTGAGCAGTAGTGACTAACAGGTATTCAAGGCTTTAGCATGAACAATCTACCCAGTGAGAGTAAACCATATGTGGGATAGCTAAAGACATTTTTTAATAACTGTATGATTCAGGTGTGGTTTCCGAAATTTCATAGTTTTGCAACCAGGCAAGTGACCTAAAAGACACGTATTCTGTGCATTTTTAAGGTTCAAGTTTGATTATTTCTGATCTTATTTGTATGATGACTGGAATATTTTTATTTTATTTTATTTTATTTTAGAGACGGAATATCACTTTATCACCCTTGGTAGAGTGCTGTGGTGCCACAGATCACAGAAACCTCCAACTCCTGGGCTTAGGTGATTCTCTTGCCTCAGTTTCCTAAGTAACTGGGACTACAGGCACCCACCAGAACGCCTGGCTATTTTTTTTGTTGCAGTTTGGCCAGAGCCAGGTTCAAACCCGCCACCCTGGGTATATGGGGACGGCACCCTACCCACTAAGTCACAGGTGCCACCCTGGAATATTTATTTTTTTTAAAGACATGATGGTCAAAGGGCTAATCTTTAAGCTAAAATAGCAATTTTGCTTACTTTATGGAAGGAGTTTCATTTTTCCTGAAAACTGCAGTCAGATGATGCAAACCACTTGTCCACTGGAGTTGATTTATGGAGAAAAGCAAGTTCATTAGGAAGAGTTTTGAGAGGGGCATTATAGGATAAAAATAAAGGGAATTGGGTAAAGTGTGTCTGCCTGAACAGCAGAAGCAGAAAGAGAAAATCGTCTTGGGAGTACCAGGAGAAGAGTTGTTCTGTGCCCCTGTGCACATGTGTGTGTACATGAGTGTATGTGTGAGCACACGTGAATGTGTGTGTGTGTGTGTGTGCATGGCCATGTATGTGTGAGCACATGTGATTGTGTGTGTGTTTGCATGACTGTTTATGTGAGCCATGTGAATGTGTGTGTACATACCATGTTTGAGTGAATCACCTGAATGTGTGTGTATGTACATGACTATGTATGTGTGAGTGTACATGAATGTGTGCATGCATGACCGTGTATGTGTGAGCCACCTGAATGCATGTGTACATGACAGTGTATGTATGAGTGTACATAAATGTGTGTGTGTACATGACCATGTAAGTGTGAGCCACCTGAATGTATGCATGCATGACTTTGTAGGTGTGAGCCACGTGAATGTGTATGTACATGACCGTGTATATGTGAGCCACATGAATGTGTGTGAGTGCACGTGAATGTATGTGTGCATAACTGTGTATGTGCTGAGTGCATGTGAATGTGTGTGTACATGACCATGTATGTGTGAGCCACGTGAATGTGTGTGTGCATGACTTTGTAGGTGTGAGCCATGTGAATGTGTGTGTACATGACCGTGTATGTGTGAGCCACGTGAATGTGTGTGTGCATGACTGTGTATGTGTTGAGTGCATGTGAATGTGTGTGTACATAACCGTGTATGTGTGAGCCACCTGAATGTGTGTATGCATGACCATGTCTGTGTGAGTGTACATGAATTGTGTCTGTATGCATGACCATGTATGTGTGAATCACCTGAATGTGTGTGTATGTGCATGACCATGTATGTGTGAGTGCACGTGAATGTGTTTGTGTATGTGCATGACTGTGTATATGTGAGCCACCAATATGTGTGTGTGTGTTCATGATCATGTATGTGAGAGTACTCTTGAATGTGTGTGTGCATGACCATGTATGTGTGAGTACACATGAATGTGTGTGTGCATGTGCATGACCGTGTATGTAAGAGCACTTGTGTGAATGTGTGTGTATGTGCATGATGTGTATGTGTGAGGCACCTGTATGTTTGTGCATGACCGTGCATGTGAGAGCACTTGTGAATGTGTGCGCATGTGTGTCCTTTCCTGTGCTTGTTTCCAGGTAGCTCCACTCATCCTAAAGTTCATGAAGAGAAACTGTGCCCTTCCCTCTCCCAAACGTCTCCTCTCCTCCTTTGTTCCATGCTGATTCTTTTTTCTGCCTTGTTTGTTTTTGAGAATTTTATGATTCCACTTTTTTTCTTCACTCAACATGTAAATGCTGCTTATTTTTTCACTTTTTTAGGGGTTGTGCCTGAGTTTGAAATATATACTCACAAGTATTTCAAGCCCACTTCCCAACAACACTGCGCATTTCACAAGTGGTGAGGGGACTTGATCACAGACCTGCCCGTGTTCTGCATTTCTGCCACCCATTCCACTTCTGCATGAGCTATAATCATCAAATTCATTTGTGCTATGATTATTTTGAACACACTACTATCTACAGATAATAGATCAATTAAGAATAAGCAAATTTACCTCCATTTATTCCTTCTCTGATGCTCTTCCTTTATGTAGAACCAAGGATCTAACCCTTACCATTTTCCTTCCTCTTGAAGAACTTCTCTTAACATTTCTTGCAAGACTGGTTTATTAGCATCTCATTTTCTCAATTTTGGTCAAAGTCTTTATTTCTCCTTCTCCTTTGAAGCGTGATTTTGTTGGAGATGTGATTCTAGCTGGGAGGTTTTCTTCTTTTTACTCTGTAAATCTTCCTCTCCACTTTGCTGCTTCTGAGGTCTCTGAAGAGAAGTCCAATGTCACTCTTACAATTTTGCTCTTATGTAGTTAAGGTCGGTTATCCCTTTTCTGGCTTTTTTCAAGACACTCTTTTTTTGTCTTGCGTTTATTGCCATTTGAATACGATATGTGTAGGTGTAGAATCTTTTATATTTATCTTGATCATTGTTCTCCAAGATTCCTGGATCTGTCTGTGTCTATTGTTGATTTTGGAAAGTTTAGTTATTACTGCTTCAAATATTTATTCTTTCTTTTTCCTCCTAGTATCGACCATTGTGTGCATGTCACACTCTTTATGACTATCTGATGTTTTGTACCTTCTGTCCTTCCCTCTTAACCCTTTGTTCTTTCTCTGCATTTCAGATATGGAAGCTGCTGGTAGCATTTCTCCAGTGGTTTTCTCAGCCTCAGAGGCATTTTTTTTTTTTTATCCAATACAGTGTTTTTGATTAGTATTTTTCCTTGTAATTCTTTCATAGAGTGTCCAACTTTCTGTTTATATCACCCATCCATTTTTGTGTATCAAATTTATTCATTTTTTATATCTGATTTATTCATCAGATTCCTTAACATAGTATTCAAAATTGTTTTAAATTTATGGCCGGGTAATTCCAACATGCTTGCCTTATTGGAGTCTGGTTCTAATGTCTGTGCTGTCTCTTCAGAATGTGTGTTTGTTTGTTTGTCTGTCTTTTAGTATGCCTTGAAATTTGTTATTGTTGTTGTTGAAAGACAGACAAGGTCTATTTGTAAAAGGAAGAAATAGACAGTGTTTAATTTCATCCAAGAAAACTGCACACATGTAAGCTCAATATTATGTACACACTCAGTGGTGACTCTGTGTCTAAGGTTTGAGACCTAAATTCAAGTTATCCCAGCAAAAGAAAACACCCAGGGCACAGCGTCATTATAATCAATGAGTGGATAGGGTTCAGGCTTCCAGATTCAGTGAATTCTGTACTTGATTAAATCCAAACAAGGGGTGACTGAGAGATATTCTCAGAAGAATATTAAGATCTAGCACAAGCCTCAGAAATGAGACTCAAGGATTGGGTTAAATAAGGTGATTCCAGCATGCTGTCCCAAAACGCACCTGTTTACTGAAAAAATGAGAAGAGGACATTTAATAGAAGGATTTTTAGAAGCTAATGAGAACAAGCACGAATAAAAAGTAAAATACACACCTCCTTACCTACACACACACACAAAGTGCTCAAGAAAGAGGATGTGTGAGTCAATCTAATCAACAGTTTAATTTATATGCAGGTGAATTAGGGCATTTAGAGAAGAGAAAAATCATCAAAATGCCCAGATGCTTGGTCCTGATTAATTATTGAGTAATGTTCTGGCCACAGGTTATCAACATGAGTACCAATTACGGATAACTGTTCAATGGAGGTGCCTGACAGAGAACAGAGCAGTCTTGTTGGTAATATAAGCTACAGGAGTGGCTATGCTATGTTAAACTCCTAATAAGTACCACACTCTTCACTGCAATCTTTCTATACATGTTGTTAGACCCTGATGTTCACTTGCTAATAATATAGAGCTTATTTTTATTTTTATATTGCCACATCAGATTGCTTCTCTTGATTTTTCATTCTTATTTATGTTATATTTTGATTAAAGTATAATTGGCATATAGTAAAATGCCCAGATCTAAAATGTTCAGTTTAGTACATTTTAACTTGCTTATGTCTATGTAACCAAAAAAAAAAAAAAAAAGCCAAAAAAAAAAAAAAAATGCCATGAAGACTACGTTGAACAGTTTGATGAGAACATTTCAGATTGTATATGAAACCAGCACGTTGTACCCCTTGATTGCATTAATGTGCACAGCTATGATTTAACAATAAAAAAAAAGGTAGAGAATATTTTGAATGTCCCCTAAATGTTCCTCATGAATCTTTCTATTCCGATACTTTGACGTCATGGGGCATTGCTGACGCCAGATCGACGGCCCTCCCAGGAGACCGCACCTGTCACCTGCTGACCAGCCAGTCAGAAGCCTACACCCCATTCCCTCAAGGGACTCTCACACTGCAGCTGCTGTCCTGCCCAGACCACCCCAGAGCCAGGTGCCAGGCCAGGAGGAGCAGCCTCTGTGTCACAATCCCAAACCCACTTGTTCTCTCTGGCCTGTTCCTTCCCCTGAAAATTACAGTAAAGGCCCCTACCCACATCATTCCCCTCTCCACCTGCTTCCTCATCAGCCCTGGTGCTTTACCGTGTGGCTCCCCATATCATGGTGTGACTCCCCATGTCACAGCGTGGCACCCCATCACAGCGTGGCACCCCCCATCACAGTGTGGCTCCCCCTGTCACGGCGTGTCTCCCTCGTCACAGTGTGGCTCTCCATGTCATGCTGTGGCACCCCTGTCTTGCTGTGGCACCCCTTTCATAGCATGGCTCCCTGTGTCATGGTGTGGCTCCCCTGTCATGGTGTAGCTCCCCCTGTCACGGTGTGTCTCCCTTGTCACCGTGTGGCTCTCCATGTCATGGTGTGGCACCCCTGTCATGGTGTGGCGCCCCTGTCATGGTGTGGCTCCCCCTGTCATGGCATGTCTCCCTCGTCACGGTGTGGTGCCCTTGTCATGGTGTGGCTCCCCCTGTCACGGTGTGTCTCCCTCGTCACGGTGTGGCTCTCCATGTCATGGTGTGGCACCCCTGTCATGGTGTGGTGCCCCTGTCATGGTGTGGCTCCCCCTGTCATGGCGTGTCTCCCTCGTCATGGTGTGGCTCTCCATGTCATGCTGTGGCGTCCCTGTCATGGCGTGGCTCCCTGTGTCACAGTGTGGCCCCTTCACTGGAGAAATGTGAGTAACAGACCATCTTTCCAGTAACAGCCATATCTTCACCTGTTGGCCTTCTCATACCTGAATAATAAGAAAACATTCACTCCCGAGTACTTCGCTCAAAACTCTTACAGCCCTGAGGCAACCACAGAGGAACTTTTTTTTTTTTAAACAGTGTAACTATCATGTGGCTAGGAGTGTATCTCTTTGTTCTTACCCTACTTGGAATTTCTGAAGCTTATTGGACGTGCAGGTTAAAGTTCACATCACATTTTGGAAGCTTCCAGACACTGGTTTTTAGATGTATTTTCTTCCCTTTCATCTCTCCCTCTTCCTTGGGTGCTGCTGTTGACTCTATTGGAGAGCTAACTGATGTCCCACAAGCATCTGAGGCTTTATTTTTCTTCGTCATTTTTTTCTTTCCAGTGTCTTCGGATGATCTTTACACAATGATCATTAATTTCACTGATTCTTTCTTGTGCCAGTTCAAATCTGCTACTGAGTTTTTCTTTTTTTTTCTTTCTTTCTTTTCTTTTCTTTTTTTTTTTTTTTTAAGTGTTCTAGTATTTCTTTTTTATTTATTTATTTTTTTGCAGTTTTGGCCGGGGCTGGGTTTGAACCCGCCATCTCCAGCATATGAGGCCAGCGCCCTACTCCTTTGAGCCACAGGCTCCGCTCCCTGCTACTGAGTTTTTCAGTGAATCTTCCATTTTATTTATTGTCCTTTTAGAACCAAGATTTCCATTTGGCTGATTTTTATAATCTTGCTGTGTATCAATAGTCTCTACTTGCGAACTCGTCGTGAGGTTGTCCTTTGATTCTGTCAACGTAGCTTTCATTAGTTCCTGCACAAACATATATGATCTTCACGTCTTTGTTTGCAAAGTCCAACATCTGGCCCCACAAAGAGAGTTTCTTATAGAGCGATTTCTTCCCCTATACCTAGGTCACACTTCTCTTACTATTTCCTAAGTTTTTGTTGAAAGCTACACCGACTTTCCAGATAATGCACCGCAGCTGTATCCGGCCGTCCCGGACTCTGTGGTTTGCAGCATTTTGTTTGTTCTTTGACATGCGTGGACTAATTTTGTGGCATTTGTTATCCCCATAGACACAGCGTGTGACATTTCTTTTCTCATTGTACTTAACTAGTGTTTTCTTCTCATTTATTTGTTAGTGTGACCCAGTTTCAAAGGCAGGACTTGCTGTTATCCGGGCTGGAGTGCAGCAGCACAATAACCGCTCACTGCAGCCTCCAATACCTGGGCTTCAGCAGTGTTTTTGCCTCAGCTTCCCAAGTGCTAGGACTACAGTTGTGCACCACCATGCCCAGCTAATTTTTTCTGTTTCTTTTTGTAGAGGCAGGGTCTTTCTATGTTGCCCAGTCTGATGTAGAACTCCTGGCCTCAAGCAAGCCTCTCCTCCAGCCTAAGTGCTGGGATTACAGGCATGAGCCACTCTACCAGGCCTTTTTACTTTTAGGTCAGGCTTCCCATGTGTTGCCACTGGATTAGCACAATTTAGGAGTCATGATTAGTCATAGCTTTTTAAAATTCAGGGAATCAAGAAGCCTGCCTTATGTTAAGCCAGGGATCCTTAGTTCTCTAGTCTCTTCTGAGTGGCTGCAGGATGAGTAAAGGGCTCTCTGGTTGCGCCTTTTCCTGTGTCTATCTGTTAAGTTTCTGTCTGGTCTGTTTTTCTGTTACTTTCCTCTATAACACCACAGCAGTGTTAGCCTGCCAGGGCTGTGAGAAGGACATCTTCTGTCCATGCCATGCCATGACAGGGGCACCACACTATAACAGGACATGCCTTCCACGGACATCTGAATTGTTTAAACAATTCCCCTGTCTGGGCGCTCATAGCTCAGTGGTTAGGGCGCCAGCCCAGTATACACCGGGGCTGGCAGGTTCGAATCCGGCCCGGGCCTGCTAAACAACAATGACAACAATAACAAAAAAATAGCCAGGTGTTGTAGACACCTGTAGTCCCAGCTACATGGGAGGCTGCTGCAAAAGAATCATTAGAACCCAAAGTTAGAAGTTGCTGTATGCCACAGCACTCTACTGAGGGTGAAATAGTGAGACTCTCTTATCAAAAAAAAAAAAAAAAAATCCCACAATTCCCCTGGGATTTTCTCATGGGATTGTTTTAAATGCAATTTTTCCATACTCTGCCCCAAATAAAATCAGCCCTATATAGTGGTGCAGTGGGGGCTGCCAGGGCTCATGGGCTAAGGATGTGTGAGCAGCCCTTAGCTAAATGGCACAGACTCCCATTGTTTATAACTAGATTCAATACACAGCATGTCCATAAAGTTCATGTGTAATTTAAAATAGTTTACTTGACTAAATTCTTCTCTATTTGTCATGTGTCCTTTGGCTAATATCTAGAAATGTTAAATGATAATTTTTGAAAACTTTTAAAATTTATCATTGCTTTTTATGGCAAAGGACTGACCAGGTGCCTCACACAGACATCCTCGCACCATCAATCACTGTTTGTTCCTAGATTTTTAGAAAAATGGAGTCACACTGGGGCATAGATGGGGTTGGGGTCATAGCCTCCATCTGACTTCTTTCACAGTTTAAGAAGCTTTTCTTGTTATTGTGTGTATGAGAGTTGTTCTACTTTTTAAAACTTTTCATTCATACAAACCTTACCTTTCTCTGTAGAAACTAAATTGGACTTCACCTCCCTGAAGAAACTTTAGAAATAGTATACAGAGCACTGCATACTCATCACCCAGCATCTCCCAGGGTGATCTCTTCAGAGGAGGGAAAATGGCATTGATACAGCATATTAACTCCAGCCAACCCTTACTTGAGCTCGGAGTCCTTGTGGAACAAGCTGCCGTGTGTGCTGTCTTTGTGTGGGTGTCTGACGTTGGACTTCTAATTTCAAATGTTGCGATTTCCCTAACTTGTTAATATGATCCTAATTCTGGATTGTATTCTGGACATGTTGAGTATGAAATTATGAGACTCAGGTACTTGTTTGAATCTATTATTTTAGCAAAAAGTAAGCATCTTAGTTTCCAAATGCACACCCTGGCCTACTCTGTGAGCTGTTACTTGAATGTTAGTTCAGTGTTCACAGCCTGTTCAGCACTGTCCTACCTGGGCCTGCCCTACTTTGCGCTGCCCAGAGGCCCTTTCTGATCAGGCGTGTTTCATGTTCCAGTTCATTTCTCGAAGCCTTTTCACTGCTCATTCTGGTGCATTGTTCATTCCTGTACCATTAAGGTGTCTGTCCAGGACACACACAGATAGCAGTGGGATTTCCTCCAGCTTCTTCCTCTTTAGGTGGAGGGAGTAAAGACAGACTCTTCACTCAGCTTCACTTGGTTCAGAGCACAGTGGGAGCGGCTGGCCGGCCTCTGCCCCTCAGTCTTCATACCCTGCACCTCTGCTCCTGGAGTGTAGGGTCCGTGTGCCCTGCAAGGTGTAGAGGAGGGAGGGAGGGAATAAAGGAAGGAGGGAGGAAGGAAGAAAGGAAGGAGAGGAGGGAAGGAACGAAGAAAAGAGGGAGGGAGGGGAGGAAAGGGGGAGAGGAGACACAAAGCAGACACAGACAGAACCATGCCTGCTGAGGCAGAGGACTCATTTACAAAATGTTCTCAGAAGACCCTCAGCATAGTCGTGAGGCTATGTGCCCAGGAGTCCATAGCCTTGCCCAGGGGCAGGATTGCAGGACCAGCCTTGGGCAAATTTTTAGGAAAAATGACTTGAGTTGCTCTGGGGCACTCCAATAGGATTTAAAGCTGAGACACCAGTTAGCTGACTGTGGAGTCATACCCGACAGCACACGGAAACAGGTGTGTAAATGGTGCAAGTGCGGTGGCATTGTGCTGGATCAAGTGTTCAGACACATGCAGTGGGCAGCATGCCAGCTGCATGCCATGGCCTCCAAGAGTGTAGTAAACCGTAGGGTAATTAGAGCTCTCAGAGAAACTGGAGGGCAGTTTCATCCCTAAGGTTATAGCAGATACTATAAAAAAGAAGGAAGCAGATTTCCAGAGAATTCAGTATATGAATACTAAACTTTCAGAAATTAAGATTCCTTAAAAGGACAGGAGAGCAATTAGATGACACTGTCATCTGGCAAATTGAGCTGAAGAGTTCTTATAGAACACAGAAATAAAGAAACCTCAGTGAAACGGAGTTTCCTGCAGGAAGTAGTGGCTGGAATTACAGAGAGAGAGTGAGTGAGAAAGACTCATGTAAGAATAAAGTATTTGCCCCACATAGAGCTAGTGTTTTAGAATTCAGAAAAGATAATGAGCTCATAAATCAGCATTAAAAGACAACACAATAGGAAAATGTTCAAAAGACATGAAGAAGTGTAGGGCTCCATACTTACTAATAAATGTTTCCCAGCCGCCTATCACAGAGGCTGAACAGTGTCGTCTGTGAGAATGCTGGAGAACACACCCCTTATCAGGGACTTACGTAACGACCATGTCCTTCTGTGGATGCTGGGTTCATTTTCCACCGTGGGCAGAGTCTGCCTGTGATAAGTCCCTGTGGAGGAAACAGAACTGAGAACTTGAAGGGAGAGAGACCCACAGACACCTGCATCCATCCTCCTAAGCTGTAGTTGGCTCTTATTTTTCCAGTTACATAATCCAATAAATTTCCTTTTATTGGTTTTGCTTAACATTAATTTACATTTGATTTTATGACTTGGAAGTGAAAGAACACAAACTTATAATATTCCTCTTAAACAGAGCAGTCTCACAAATCAATACCAAAACATAAATTGACAGAACACACAAAACAATAGGAAAATATGCTTATAATATAAACAGGAAATTCACACAGAAAAAAATATACAAATAGAAAACTAACCCAGATTTCACTAAAATGGAAGATATAAATGAAAGCAACAGAGAGCATCTCAAACTATCAGATTAGCAGAAAATAAATTGTTTGAAAGTATTTAATGGCAAGTATACATAGAAATAGGCCATTTTACAGTAATGGAAATCAATAAATCATCTTGAAAGTAACTCGATGTTCATTGAAGCTTTTATTTAAACCTTCAATCCTGCTTCTAATGGAAAAATTTCTTCTACAAAGAACAGATGCTCATATAAATAAAAGCTTACTCAGCCAAATTTTGTACCAGTTCAGCACCTGCTCCCTAACGGCCAATGGATTATTTTGATAAACTGTGTGTATTACTTGTATATCTGCCCTTACTGGAGAAATGTGCCCGCCACTTATACCTCATCCCTCAACATGTCTGACTGAGTTTTTAAAGTAACATCTTCTTGCTTCTAATACATCTCATAATCTAATTCTGACTGCTGAAATATGCACAAATAGTAGTGCCCTCCAGAGAAATGATCAGTCACACCTACTGAGCAAGTTACCCAAATGATCCATCAAGCTAGCAAATCAAATCAAGTGTTGTGAAATGTGCAACAAAGAGCTAAATATTTGGTTTCCATCTTTTCCTTTTACAAACATAAGAAAGTCAAATAATTGAAAAGAACTTGTGGTGGTATATCCTCTTTAATGGTTAAATTTGAAAGAGTACACAATATGGGGGCATAAAACTGCCTGCAGGATGTAAACACTGTCATAAAGTCATAAAGGAAATAGGCAAATATCTGTTTGAGAACATAGAATATAATGTATGTCATCCCTTAGGCTAACTTTTTTTGTGCCAAGAGTCTTTTGAAAAAATGTTCACAAACATGAATGTCAAAGTTAAAAAGGTACAAATTTCCCTTAATGTTCCAGGTGGCTAGTTGATTATTTTTATTGTTACAACTCTTTATAAACCAAATACACATGGTAAAATCAGGTAGAAAAAAATTTTGAGCAATAAATTCTTTAATGAATAATGCTTCACAAATAATAATAATGCCACAAATCGATCTTGCTGCTGTGATGAATCATGCTTTTGAAAACTGGCAAACAAACCATGATCATTTAATGTCAGTTGCTCTGTAGAAACTAAGTTGGACTTAACCAGAAATACATCATGAACTCTGAACAGCTGTCAGTTTGTAATATACAAGTTAAGAGTGAACCAAAAAGTAAAGCTTGATGATTTTTCTCATTTGAAGCCCTAGACTTCAAACTGTGGCATGATTTAGATTGTTTGCATGTAATAAACATGAACTGACTTCACTCCCCTATGAATCTAATGAACCCACAGTGTTCAGCAGTAGGGGTACGGTGCAAGGACCGCGGCTGCTCCAGACACTGGAGAGCCCCGCTGTCCACATCGTCTGCTCAGCACACCTCTTCTTAGCCTTGCAGGCTGGACTCCTGTGGTGAGTAAGGTCAGAACCAGTGTTTGCTCCCTCTTTTGGCTTCTGGGTATGCTCACGAGGATAGCTAAGCACATCCTACAGCAGGCCTTTAGGGTCTGTCTCGGGAGTTTCTCCGCCTCCAAAATGTCGATGGCATTTTGATCGAAAGATATAACCAGAAATCCTTGGGTAGCGAATGCCACCTAACAGAGAGGCAAGGACCAGATGTTTGAAAACCTCAGCAGCCTTTGTAAAATAGAGGAATGGCTTCCTGTGTGTATGGTTGTATAGAATATAGTTTGGTTATATTCATAAAGTGATATGCTATTACATGAAATGGGTTTACCTAAATTGCTTGTAGACAACTTTCTATCTGAATGCTAAGACATCAGAGAAGGTCCCTAGTCCCAGAAGATGGCACCTAAAGGGGAGACTCATGTTTGCTTGTGTTTTCCTGTGTTTAGAGAAAAAGAACTTTAGAACTATTAGCAACTGTGTAGCTGACTCAGTCCTGTACTCAGTGTTTAGTTACAGTGATACCTGATGCTGGGACTGGGAACCTACTTGGTAGCACCCACTCTGTGCGCCTGTGCTCACATGGGAATGCACCCCAGGGAGCAGGCCCTAATAGCCAACCACCGCGCCTAATGCTGGGACTAGGAACCTACTTGGTAGCACCCGCTCTGTGCACCTGCTTGTGGGAATGCACCCCAGGGAACAGGCCCTAACAGCCACCGACCGCACCTTTGGCCTGAGAATCATGGGGGCTTCGCTTTTGCCAAAAAATAGGATAAAGGACTCAACCTACTTTAGAGGTTGCTGTGAGATGGGAGACCAGTAACATATATGTTTTTTCATTTTGTGGATATAACTTGGACTCTCTGGAGTGAACACAACCAAAACTGGACCAAAGCCTCTCTTTTCATGCCCACGGTAATTCTTTTTAAATCTTTGCTTAGAACATCCTGATGTAATTTTAACCCATTTGTTCGGCACTAACCACATAGCTCAGCTGGCATGACCTCCGGGGAGGAGCAGGGTGCTGTCCAGGAACTTGCTCCCCACACACAGAAGCTTGGATAAAGTGCTGAAATCTGGTATAGAAATTAATTCCCAGTCCTGGTACATTCATATGCTGTGACATGTACCATTGTCTTTTTTTTTTTTTCTTTTTTTGAGACAGAGTCTCGTTCTGTGCCGAGGTTAGAGTGCTCTGGCATCACAGCTCACAGCAGCCTCAAATTCCTACGGTCAAGCCATCCTCTTGTCTCAGCTTCTCAGGTAGCTGGGACTGCAGGTGCCTGCCACCATGCCCAGCTAATTTTTCTATTTTCAGTAGTGATGGGGTCTTACTCTTGCTCAGACTGGTCTTGAACTCCTGAGTTCAAGCAATCCACCTGCCTCAGCCTCTCAGGGTGCTAGGATTACACGCATTAGCCACAGACCCCACCTTTAGAATAGTTTTTAACTTCATGAAACATTGTGAAGATGGCAAACACCCAGTACCCCTGTTATTAAAATCTTGTATTTAGTATCATACATTCATCAAAATTTAATAAATCAAAACTGATATGTTATTAACTAATATCCATGCTTTCTTCAGAATTTCATAGTTATTACCTACAAGCCTTCTCTGGTGTGATTAAGGCCCCATGCCAAATACCACAATACATTTAGTTACCGTGAATCCCTAAATTCCGCTTGCATCTGACAGTTTCTCAGACTTAATTGGATGACATTCATCTCAGGGGGGAGCACTGGTCAGGAATTTTTTGGATTGGAACTTTGTCTTTCTAATGATGAGACTGGGGTAGCAGGGGTGAAAAAGTCCACAGTTCTCATCACATCACACATCAACATGGCTTGTCCCTGCTAATGTTAACCTTGACCACCCCCCTAAGACAATGTCATTAAGAATTCTCCTTTGAGAAATGACACTTGCACCAAACCACATAGCACTGTGCACTCTGTAGAGGGAAGCCAGTGAGACGGTGTCTGTCAGGGTCTCCTCTGTGAAATGACGTCCCCACCCCACCACACAGGCCTGTGCACTCTGAGAAGGAAGCCAGTGAGACGGTGTCTGTCAGGGTCTCCATAGTGAAATGACGTCCTCACCCCACCATGCAGGCCTGTGCACTCTGAGAAGGAAGCCAGTGAGATGGTGTCTATCAGGGTCTCCACTGTGAAATGACGTCCCCACCCCACCGCGCAGGCCTGTGCACTCTGAGAAGGAAGCCAGTGAGACGGTGTCTGTCAGGGTCTCCACTGTGAAATGACGTCCCCACCCCACCGCGCAGGCCTGTGCACTCTGAGAAGGAAGCCAGTGAGACGGTGTCTGGCAGGGTCTCCTCTGTGAAATGACGTCCCCACCCCACCACGAAGGCCTGTGCACTTTGTAGAAGGAAGCCAGTGAGACGGTGTCTGTCAGGGTCTCCACTGTGAAATGACGTCCCCACCCCACCATACAGGCCTGTGCACTCTCCTGAGAAGGAAGCCAGTGAGACGGTGTCTGTCAGAGTCTCCAGTGTGAAAAGAAGCCCTCACCGCACCACGCAGGCCTGTGCACTCTGTAGAATTTAGCGTCTGTCAGGGTCTTCACAGTGAAATGATGCCCCTACCTCACCACGTGGACTGTGCTCTCTGTAGAAGGAAGATGCTGTTTGCAGCTCATGCTTGGAAAGTGGGGAGCAGTGTTGTCCCCCACCAGCAGTAGTGCCTGCATAGTTTACTTGGGATTCTTCTGCAGGGAAAATTTGTCTCTTCTTCCTCTGTATTTATTGATTTACTCATGTGATGTTTGTAGTGTAGACCCACAGATATTTAAATTTTATCCTTTGGGTTATTGTTCTAGCTGTGGCCACTGGCAATCCTTTCAGTTAGCTCCTTCGTCTCATTGACAAAGCTAGCATTTATTTTTTTAGGTTTTTTTTTTTTTTTTTTTTTTTTGACATTTTCTTTGTTACTTTCTGGCACTAATGGTACTTAAGATTCACCATGCATATATTTTTCCAAGTCCTAGAACTGTCTATTTCTCAAACAGCCATGTTAAGGGTTGCTGATTGGAGAACGGCATTAGAAATCAGTATCTGAGTGCTCAGTCTGTTCATTTGTATTGGGGGATTATTGCCTCTAAGCCTGTTCAGCTGACAGAGTAAGAGAATATATGTCCTATAATAACCAGTATGAGTACTCACATCTATAAATATTTCTATCTATAACCATCTATATCTATATTAAGCTGAGCATGAATTTACAATAATATCTCCAATTCTAATCAATTAAAATGATACATTCATTATCCTCTTTTTTTTAAATTTATTTTTTCTTTATTTTTTTATTTTTATTTTTTTATACTTAAATCATAGCTGTGTACATTAGTGCAATCGCCTGTATCCATTCTAACATGCACCATAGATGTGGCCCCACCCATTACTCTCCCTCCACCAGAATGTCCCCCCTCCCTTCCCCTTCCTTGGCCCTTTCCCCATAGACTTGTGCTATAGTTGGGTTATAGCATTCATGTGAAAGCTATAATTTAGCTTCATAGTAGGGCTGAGCACATTGGATACTATTCTTCCATTCCTGAGATACTTTGCTAAGAAGAATATGTTCCAGCTCCACCCATGTAAACATGAAAGAGGTAAAGTCTCCATCTTACTTTAAGGCTGCATAGTATTCCATGGTATACATGTACCACAGTTTGCAAGTCCATTTGTGGGTTGATGGGCACTTGGGATTCTTCCATGACTTAGCAATTATAAATTGGGCTGCAATAAATATTCTGGTACAGATGTCTTTGTTATATTGTGACTTTTGGTCTTCTGGGTATAAGCCTAGTAAAGGAATTATAGGATTGAATAGCAGGTCTATTCTTAGATCTCTAAGTATTCTCCAAACATCCTTCCAGAAGGAACGTATTAGTGGGCATTCCCACCAGCAGTGTAAAAGTGTGCCCTTTCCTCCACATCCACGCCAACATTTCTGGTTTTGGGATTTTGTTATGTGGGCTACTCTTACTGGGG